>LPNX011108228.1:0-18799 GCA_001517045.1 Pseudotsuga menziesii
TAACACACAAAATAGGCCCTTTGAGCAACAATTGATTATGAAATTCATTGACAAAGGAGAGGACCTCCACAAATGATGAAAATGTAATCATTTTCTAAATATTGCATATCGCACTTGTGATATATCACATATGCGTTTTGTAAATTTACATATCGCATATGCGTTTTTGTAATGTTACATATCGCATATGCGATATTTAAAATTAGAAAACGTGAATGCGATATATCAGATATGCGATATAGATATCCACGAACCTTAGCCTTGTGTTTGGGCTCGGGTTATTCCGAACGTGCCATCAATAATGCATATGCGTTCTTGATTTACACTTCGGAAGTGCGTTTCTGATTTCCTAAGTGGCACCAAAAAGTGGAACCAACTTCGTGCGAGCCCCCATATATATGAGAACTTATCTCCATAAGTTTTGGGAAACTAGTGGCTTGGTACAATTAAAATTTCCATAAGACCCTAACCTCCTTCCTTCTTTGTTCTTACAAATATCACCCATCGAACTAAATCCATATTCTCCTTTTGAATATTTTCAATCTATTTAAAACTAGATATATTTCTCCTAATCTTGTGCATAATCTCCCTCGGAATATATGCAACAAAATGTTAGTAGAGAAATACTGCCACAAAAATTTCCTTAACTCATTCTAGTATTACGAACAATTGAAAACCATCTTGTATACCATGTAGTAATTTTACTCTAAATATTTTGTATAACCATAGCCAATATCTAAAATCATACTCTTTTGGTTTCAAATGAAACTCCAAATATTTAATCCCTAAAAAAAATATTCTTCATAAACACGCAACAATAATTTAATTGCATCTATTTTACCAACCGTTTCTTTCAAAACATTACTAGTAATTTTTAATTATTTAACTCCATCCCCGTGACATTGTAATGGAAAAAATTGCATGATGTATTTCAATTTCATCCCTCAACAAGCCATCACTAAATAGTAAGACATTATTCACAAAGAGTAGATGGGTTAATGAAATATCATTCTTGAATCCCCATCCTAATTACTTTCATATTTCCATTACTTATTTCATGTAACATAGAAATGGGAGATCTAAACCTTACCTCAAGCCACTAAAGGGATAGAAGAAATATGTATCAAATCCATTACTCAATAAGGAGAAGGAAAAAAAAGTATAACAACCTTCTAGCCAATTAATAATTCACATGAGAATCCAACATGTAACATAATTCTTCTCAATCAAGCAATTTTTATTAGATGTTTCCTTTTTTTGTAAATTCCTTGATTATTCTTCATTAAATACTGCATTCATATTGTATTTAAAATTATTTTTTCAAACAATTTCTTCCTCGATTGACAACACTTATTCTTCTCGGTCCTTATACTTATATCCGATCCACTTAATGGTTTTTATTTTGATATTCTCTATATTTTCAATACATTGATATATTTTAGTCATCTTTAAGGATGTTGGTTTGTTTTCAATCACTCCATGACAATTCCTTTCATTTTGGGTTACACATCAAGTAAGAGTTGAATGGGAATGGACCTCAGAACTTGGATAATGCACCACCAACAATAAGAAAACTAGGAATCTAATCTAGTGTCTTGTCCTCATCTATGTATGACCTGATTCTACCCACATTGGCTACGATATGCTCTCCTACAAGAAACCTATTTTAAAATCTTATAGAGTTTCCTCCACTAAATGATTTATTATTTGTCAAAGTAAGTTTAATTATTAGAGGCTTTATGACCCTCAAACAAGCTTCAAAAATATTTTGGAGTATAGAATCCACTAAAGTAAATCCTACTCAATTTCCCAAAGACTTCACCTTGTCCCAATATTAAGTTAATGTCACCTCATAACAATTACATTTTCCTACCTTGACACCGAATCATCAAGAAAGAATCCCAACAAATCCTTCCTTACAATTGAGAAACCATAAATACTAATGACATTCAAAACTAAATATATCTTAATATCTAGATCCACATATATTGTAGACTAAACATATGAATTCCTAACCTAAAGCATATTATACCATTCTACAATTAGTCCTCTAAGGCATCCGTTGTGAGAGCTTCAAAACTCCACATACACTCTTTTTTTTCATTAAAAAAAAAAAATCCAAAATCATCTCTAAATTTAAAAAAAAAAAAAAATACCTCTATAATATTTTCCAACAACAATACTTTCAAATAGTATATTTTGTATGTACTTCAAAGCCTATTGCATTACGAAGTGAACAATTTTTTAACGCCCTACAATCATCTTCGCCTTCTTTAAGGATCCCTTCCATATTCATTTATTTACAAGACAAAGCGTCTGTATCATTTTACTTCATTCCATGGAGGAGATAAGATACTTTCACTTGTGCACCTTCATCATCAATTATTATACCCTTTTCATTTTAATCTAATAAACTACTTTGTGCAACACTTGTGTTTTAAAGTTCTCAACATCCTTTATGCTAAGGATACCTCCTCTATATCTTCATCCTACAAGAATGTACCTTTTTTATAACCTTCCGGGTTATCTTGTACTACCCTTGTCTCTTAGTATTCATAACATTTGTTTTTAATGAAAAAAACAACATTTTTTTTCTTAAATAATACTTTTATGTAATGTTTGATGAATTATCATGATCGGTATAATGCCAGAAATAGGAAGGTTGGTGCTCAATCGTTATATCGGTAAAAGGCATATTTTCATTATGGCTGTCCTATTAACATAACTATCATAATTTATTGACCTTATATGTTGATATAGAATGCATATCTCAACTAATATACTATTTTTTAATAGACATGTATATTATTAAGAGGTTTATTGCATCGAAATGGTTTTTTTTACATGGCTTTCTACTTAATAGGGGAGATGTATAGCTTAACTTAACAATTTTAATATTAATAAATAAAAATGAATATGCAAAGTCGGTTTAGTATGATAATATTCATGGAGAATATTAAAAATTCCACACGCAAAGAATATATATTACAATTTCAGTTGTATAAATCAAAGGTGAGCTGTTGTTAAATATTCAAGCTTATAGTTGAGTATAAATTTATGGATCTATTTAAGATTTAAATATTAACTATGATGGGAGGTTATTTATAAGGGTGAGGGTTTCTACATGGCAAGGGTTTCTACAGGGTGAGGGTTTCGTTGTTAGCTAGGTGGCCGCAGGATGGCGCGGTGCTCCCTGGATGCACCGCACCCATTGTCTGGTTCTGTGGCGCGACTCCTTACTATGTGATGTTTTTTCTGCTCTTTTTACAGGTGCCTTCTTTCCTATGATTCCTTTTTACCATTACTTGGGTTCTTTGTTTTAGTACTTGCTGCTCCTCCGTAGGATGGTGATTTTAGCCGATGTCAACAACTGGAGTCCCTCCTCATCCCTTGAGGACTAGTACCAACCAGTAAAATCAAGTTGGAACTGTAAATAGCAGTTGGCATCATCTTTTCCTCGTAGCAGTTTTTTTCTTCGTCACTTCTTGGCAGTTGTTTCGTTTTCCTACTTGTTTTTAACCCTCGCTTTCAGGGTTGGTCTCGCCGGTTGTCCTATGTCATGTTGGGGTAGTGGGTTATGATTATGTTTGGTTTTTTTCTTTCTGTTGAAGTATGAGGTTCTCTTTATTTGTCGGATTGGGGTTTGTGGTATCTATTTGCCACGGCCGTTGTTTACTGGGCATTGCTTCTTCGGCTTTTGCATGATTTTCCCACGCCTCTCACGCAGTCTCTGTCTGATGTCCTTTGTTTTTCTTCAGAGTTGTGGGTCATGATTTTGTCGAACTTTTCCTCCCAATGTGTTGTAATTTGATGTTTTGTTCCCTGTACCTGAGGTGACTGGTGGTGTTGGTCACAACTGCGCCTGGATTATCAAGGCCTTCCTTTCAGGTGTAGTCTCTGTCAGCATACTGGTCATCTGCGTCGGGCCCGCTCCGCCTTTCGTAAAGGTTTTACCTATCCGGAGTCTCGACCTTCCTCTGGGTCTCCTCTAGATCACATGTTAAGCTCGCCACGAGCACCCTCTCATCCTTCTGTTGATCCATTAAATATATCTTGTTCTATGTTTGATGATGCATCAATTCAGGATTTAGCATTCTGGGACTCTGTGGTTCCTGCTGGGATTCCTCATAATGCTTCGGATCCTATTCCCCATGCTTTTCATCCTACCTCGGCCGATTCTTCTTTACCGGATCCCTCGATATCTTTTTCTGAGCTTCCTTCTCCTTCAGTATTAAACTCTCCACCCCCCCTAGTTGTGGAAGATAGAGGCACTTCTCTGCTTAGCCGTGATTCTGCGATTTTAAATCCCCTTGTACTTTCAGAGGAGCTTCCCAAGGAACCTTCCCTTTTACCGGTGGATAGATCCACAGAGATAGTAAGTTCTAACAACATTGATGATGATTCCCATTCACCACTCTTTTCTGAAGCTGACTTTCCTCGGCTTGTAAAAGATAATCTTGTTCCCTGTTCCCCTAGCAGTCCGGTCGCTTCTCCATCCTTTTCTGACCCCTCCCTCCAAAAATCCTTGAGTATCTTCTAGGATCGGACCCCTCTTTCCCCTTCGGTGCTCCCCCTTGATTCTATTCGATTCGAGAATGTAACGATTAGATAGAAGAAGCCGGTTAAACCCCCTCTGGAAACTTTGGATTCTGTCCGAGCTCCTTATACACCATTATCCTCTAGACTAAAGGCTGCGACTAGAAAGTCCTCCTCTCCTCCTTCAAGGGTTCTTAGAGCACAGACCCTTTCTAGGATTGACCCTTAATGCGTTTTCTCTCACTGAAAGTTCGTGGTTTGGGAGGTTTAACCAAGAAAAAAAGCCTCCGAACTTTGATTATGTCACTCTCTCCTGATGTTATTATGTTATAAGAAACCATGACTAGTGATTATCCTGCTTTATTTGCTTTCTCCAAGATTTGTCCGGGATGGGAGTTTTGTGCTATTGCTGCTAAAGGCCTCTCTGGGGGGCTCCTTTCTGGATGGAATCCTAAACTTTTGTGTTGTAAAGCCTTCTACACTGCTGCTGGTATCCTTCTTTTAGCCTCCATCCATGGTTCTCCCGTTAAGCTTTCCATATTAAACTGCTATGGTCCCTACATTAATCGCGAGGCCTTTTGGAATACTATAGCTCTCGATGGTCTTCTCTCCCTTCCCAATCTCATTCTAGCAGGTGACTTAAACTTTACACTTAGTGCTGCTGAGATCTGGGGATCCAAAGCGCGTTTGGATCCATTGGGTCCTTTTTTCTCCAAGATTATCTCAGATTACCACCTTGTGGATGTTGCCCCCTCTTGTGCTGGTCCTACCTGGAGGAATGGTAGGATGGGGGAAGATGGTATATCTAAAAGACTTGACCGTTTCTTATTATCTGACCAGCTTGTAAAGTCTCTTCCCAGATATAGGGTCTGGACCCATAGATGTGGTATATCGGACCACTTCCCTGTCATTTTTGAATGGATAGATCATCAGTTTGATTGTGCTTTGCCTTTTAAGTTTAATCAGTCCTGGTTACAAAATGAGGAGTTTATTAGCATGGTTAGGAATTAATGGCCTCCTATTCCCTCGGACTCCTCGATGGATCCCATGTGTGACCTCTCTTATAAACTTTGGTTCCTAAAAGATAAAGTTAAAACCTGGACCAAGATTGAGGCTCGGAAGATGCAGGATAAGTCTGTTCAGCTGGAAGATGAGATTAACTCCCTCTTATCCTCGACTGCCTCGGCTCTATTGTCTGATGATCAGCATCTTAGACTCATTTCTCTTAAGGCGGATCTACAAAAGTTGATTGAACATGAAATTTACTCTGCAAGACTTCAAAGTAGGGTTACTTGGGCATTTAATGGGGATGCAAACACCAAATACTTTCATGCGGTGGCCTCTGCTCGAAATAATCACAATGCGATCTGGAGCCTTCAGAATGATAGTGGTGTTTGGGTTTCAGATGACCACTGTATAAAAACCCTTGGGACTCAACATTTCAGAAAGATTTTTGAAGATGATAATTTGACTTCCATTGCTGCCCAATTGAAGGTTATCAGACTATTTCCGTCCTTTATTAGTCCCGAGGAAAAGAAGACCTTTTTGAATGCTGTCACTATTCAAGAAATTGAAAGATCCCTAAAATATTTCAAAAAAGATAAGGCTCCTGGCCCTGATGGATGGCCTGTTGAGTTCTACTTGACTTTTTTTTATCTTTTGGGCCCCCTCCTCGTCAAGATGGTTGATGTTTCTAGGATTTTGGGAAAAGTTGCTCCTTCCATCAACTCCACTTTCCTCACTCTAATTCCTAAAGTTGATAGACCTGTTACCTTTGCAGATTTCTGGCCAATTTCTCTTTGTAATCTATGTTATAAACTGATTTCAAAAATTGTCGCTTTGAGACTCAAGCCTTTTCTAGATGCCTCCATTTCTCCCCAGCAGTTTGGCTTTCTTAAGAATAGACAAATCCTTGACCCTATAGCAATTACCCAGGAAGTCTTACATACTGTCAAAGCCCGTAAAAGAAATGCTATCATCCTGAAGTTAGATTTAACAAAAGCATTTGACCGTGTCAACTGGACTTTTATTCGCCTTATACTTTTGCAAATTGGAGTTCCTCTGATCGGGGTTAACTGGATTATGGGCTGCATATCATCGGTCAATTTTTCTATCCTGGTTAATGGTTCTCCTTCTACCTTTTTCCGGGCTTCTCGAGGAGTCAGACAAGGATGCCCCTTATCTCCTCTGTTGTTTATCCTGATTATTGAAGGTCTGAGCCTATTGATCCAAGAGGCTAGAAGGAAGGGTGAGATAAAAGGTATTAAGATTAAGGTTGGCCTCATTCTCACTCACCTTTTGTTCGTGGATGACGTTATTCTTTTTGGTTTTGGTACTCTTGAGGAATGGAAGGCTTTTAAATCCATCCTGGACACTTTTTGTGAAGCTTCCGGTATGAATATTAATATAAACAAGTCCAGTTTCCTTCATAATGACTTGGGTGAGGATATTCTTCAAAGCATTATTGGACATTTTCCCTATAAATTTGATTCTCTGAGTAATGGTTTTGTTTATCTGGGCTGTTTTTTTAAGCCTACAGGATATCAGATTAGGGACTGGTACTGGATTATCACCAAAGTCAAAAAGAGGATCTCTCATTGGACAAACCGATTACTGTCTATTGGTGGCAGACTTGTTCTTATCCGATCTGTACTCTCGAGTATTCCTGTTTACTGGTTGTCCCTCTTTCCAATCCCAGTTACTATACTTGACAAGCTCAGAAAGATTATCTTCTCTTTCCTTTGGGGCTCTTCTGTATTTAATAAAAAATTTCATCTTGCTGACTGGAAACTATTGGCATGACCGATATCTCTAGGTGGATGGGGGATAAAACACCTGCCCAGTTTCGGTCTTTCCTTGAGAATGAAAAGTTTTTGGCGAGGGCTTAATCATTCTGGTCTATGGAATAATCTCATTTCTGTAAAATATATGAAAAATAGGACGGTTCATATTTGGTTGAGAGATAAATCTTTTGCTGCTGGAAATGCTTCAATTATTTGGCGAGGATTCATTGCAACCTTACCATGGATTGGTAAGGGTCTGATTTGGCATTCTGGAAATGGTTCGGATATCCGACTAGGTGCAGATCCTATTGTAGGTTTGGGTTCAACCTACATTTTTCCTTTGGATCTGAGGGAGTACCTTGAAGATTATGGTATAGTTACTCTTGAACAAGCCAGGAACTGTACTCCCTCTGCTACTAATTACTGGTTCACGGCGGATGAGCTCGATCTGAGTGGGGACTGGAAGTTATTATGGGAAAATAATACCCGGGGGCTGGATTATGGCCGCGAATTTTCTTATCAGACCAGCAGGATAAACTCCTTTGGGCACATAGTAACTTTGTGGGCTCCATATCGGCTGCTACAAGTTATGATTGTATCACGGTTAACAGTTTTGATTCTCCAGTTTTTTCTATGGAATTCCTGTGGACTAATTGCATCCCCTTGAAGATTGCATGTTTTAACTGGCTGGTAGATAAGGATCGTATCTTAACGTGGGATCAGTTACAAAAGAAAGGAATTCAGGGGCCTGGCAGATGCATTCTGTGTCTTAGAAATTTGGAAGATATCCCCCATCTCCTCCTGTTCTGCCCTTTCAGTACCAGAGTCTTAGCTCACTACTCCGCAAAATTTGGTTGTGTTTACCCCTCATATGATTCTGTCTCCTCTCTTCTGAATCATTGGTTTATCTCCACTCTACGATCGACTACCTACAGGTTTCTGCCATTATTCATTTTCTGGAGTATTTGGCTCCATCGAAAACTTTGCATCTTTGAAGATAGGATTCCTAATATGCAGTCCCTGATTTTCAAAATAGATGACTTATTAGATTCTCATCCTGCTCCTATTAAAAAGCTCAAAGTAAGGGTTATTGGTCCAAAACCTATTTTAAATTATCCTTGTGGTTTTTTCGATGGGGATGCATCAAATAATTTGGGGGGAGCGGGGTTTGTCATCCATTTAAGTGAGAACCATTACTTTAGCTTTACCTTGGGATGTGGTAAGAGTACTAACACAAGAGCAGAATTGTTGGCTTCATGGGAAATCCTAAAAGTTTGTGAGATGATGGGTTTACCTATTCATTTGATTTATGGAGACTCAAAGGTTATTATCTCTTGGCTCAACAGATCGGCAGCACTTGATGTTCCTACACTGATGCATTGGTGTAAAGATATAAATAATATGCTTTCCTTGGCCCCGCATGTGATCTTCAAGCACATTTATCGAGAGCATAACTTTCTGGCAGACAGACTCTCTAAGCAGGCCCTGGATATGGATTTTGGTAATGGTTACTTTTCTGAGCATATGGACGGTAGAACCATTTTTTATGGTCATTTTTCTCTTTTCTAGCTGATGGGTCACTTTTATGATATCAATTTTTTAGATTATTTGCTACTGTTGTGGATTTGAGTCTCTCTGCTAGCAGGTCTTGCTCTGGATATTTTGATTGATGACCACTCTCGATTCATTTTTAGCATTCTAACCTGATATATTTCAGGAATGATGAGAAAGTCTGCTATGAACAGACTTTATTCCTGTTTTGGTAGATGCAGTTTTGACTGATCGGATGTGTAGTCACTGTATCTATGATATATTGTAAAAGATGTCTTTTGATTCTCATGAATAACAAAGGCTGGTATTTTTTCCTCTGAAAAAAAGAGGTTATTTATAATTGAATATTTAAAAGAGATTTAACATATTAATTTTTTTTTAAATTTTTGGTTTTATATATTTAAAATAAATTAAAATTGTTTTTTTAAATATTTAAACATACATTGAAGATAAATTTAATATTAATATTTCAAAATTAATAATTCTATTCTCAATTAATAGTATTAATTATTTGTGTATCCATAATATATGAAAAAATACTTTTAAAAGGTTATATATCAGTAATAAAAAATTAGCACAACAACAAGTAAAGTGGTAGATGAACTTCTATATGGACAACCACGGACTTAATTTTGTGAAGATAGTTGTTAAAAATAGGTTAAAATATATTATTTTATATTCATTATTCATAATAGATTATTAGAGATAATATAAACACAAAACAAATACTATTTAATAAACAAAAAGACAAAAACAAATATGAAAAACTACATGTTTCTTTAACTATCCTTTAACTAAAACTTATTTAAATTTTAATCAAAATGCATTTTAATTAAAACTTATTTAAATTTTAATCAAAATATATTTAAACATAACAAGATACCAAGAACCAAAAACATGAAATAAATCCTAAATCCAAATATAGTAATTTTTCTTTCTATAAAATCTTAATTAAAGATATCAAAAGTTTCCTTGATCCTAATCTTAATTAAAGATATCAAAAGTTTCCTTGATCCTAAATTTTGATAAGTATTTTCAGTATATAGATGATGGACATTGTGAGCATTTGTATTCATCTAGAATGAGATAACATAGCTAATGTTTGGACAGACCTAATTTAACTTGGTGAAAATAAGATTCTTTCGCTTTTCCATAAGTTTTAGGTTTGCGTAAATTAAACCATATTAAAAACAACATGAACGACAGATATTTTAACATCAAAGAGTAGGTCGACCGACCATGACATGATTGATTAAGATTGAACAATGACGGGCTCTGATCTTCATCTACATTATATTTCTACTCGCTATAATTATTGTAGGCGATGGCCATTTATTTTCGGAGTAAGCTAGCTATGGAGCAATCATCCCTCATCGGACGGAGGAGGAGCAAAGTTAACGTTGACTTCCTCCTCCGTCCGATGGAGGAAGGATTGCTCCATAGCTAGCTCTTTATTTTCGTATACTCGCTATATCTGTACGAGGGTCAGAGGATTTGTTGCCTTTTTGCGTGATACAGGTGATAAGTTTCTCATCTTCCTCACATTCACGCTCAAACGTGCAGATCTGACAAAAGGTCTCTACTCACCCAACGGAAGAAGATATACTTCGCTGTGTTTGGCCTGCATCTGGGCCTATGTATTCAACCGATGATATACTTCGCTGTTAATTATTTAATTATGCCCCTCCGGCCACTATAAGTTCAGATGAATATTTCAATAGTTCAATTCGATGAACAGTATCTGCTGCTTAATCTAATCTCGATCAAAGCTATTCTAGCTAACAAATTAGCAGCTCCAGGATTTCAACAGGTAATGGGTGGTAGTCGCTTCTAATTCAGCAGCGGTATTTTGCCATAATTTGCCAGAGGGATTACTGCTACAATGTTTAAAAGCCAAATTTCATATAGAAAAACGCTTACGGACTACTACTGCTACAGTGTTTAAAAATCAAATTTCATATCAAAAGACGCTTACGGCGATTGACTAGCAACATGTCTCATTGAGATATGGTTGATTCCCTACATAAACTTATGGTTATCGTGAGTCTTTTCTCACTTCGTTACAGCTCCATAATTCTCTTCAACTAAAGCGAAATAAAACTCTTCATTATGAGTTGCCGTAAGTGTTGACCATAACTTTCTTCAAAAGTTGACCCTCCTAATCCATGCATCAAATTATAGGGACAAATATCAATCTTAATCATCCACGTAGAAGGATTAAATGATAAAACTGACCTTCTTCCTCATGAAAGGGTTTGATATATATTAAAGTTTTAATGATAAAATACAATTATTAAGAACCAGCCCTTTTTTATATATATATTTTAGTCCTTTCATAACTTAGTCATGGTATTCATTTTAATGATAATGTAAATGATAATGTAAATGAATAAAGCCATCTAAAAGAAAAGACTCCTATGCAAGTGGAATTAGTAAATATATATATATATATTATCTTTATTTTGAAAACTAAATAAATTAATAAAAATTGATTTATTTGGTTTCAAAAATAAAAGACTATAATGAATATATCATAAACCAAGTGATTAAAATTATAAGCAAATGTAAATAAATTTTTATTGATATTTTTCTTAAATTAGATAAATTTGGACTAGATTATAATTTTCTCAATGCATGAAATTAATAATACACAAAAGAGTCTTAGCCTTAATTAATCTTCTTATGTCAAAGAATGAAAAATTATAATAATGGATATTTTTTAAGCAAAATTTTAAAGCTTAAAGAATGCAATCAAATCATCTGAATTTGAAGTTAAAGACTTAGTTCCATTCTTTAATAGGTGATCTTTCAAGGCTTAAATCATTCATCATAAAATGGGGCCTTTACATAATTTACCTTGATCTATGAAAATGCTCCTTTAATTTGTTTATGCATTAATATTGAAGATTGACGAGATTGTCGAAAGATGAGATCATTCAATCTAGACCAACCAAAAGCATGTGATTGACTTTAACAAAATTAGATAGGAGTATGGGAGAATGATTGAAAAATTACGATGCCAAGAAAATTGAACGACCTAAATCACCATAACATCATGAAATGAGAACCAAGCCCCAAAAGTAGTGCAAAGGGTCAAGGATTCGAACGAGATCATTCAACGGCTGATTGAATCAAGCAAGCAAACCAAAGAATAAGTATTTACATAATTCTAATGGGTGGCCTTTCATTTTCGCAAAAATTAAGGGAAAGTTGTTGGGGTGCCAAGAGCTTGACATAGATGCCTCTACCTCAATGATTTCTCCTTTTTCGGGGGATTCGCAACCTCCTCATTATGTAATTAGTCAATTTTTTTTCTTTAGTTAACTTGTAACTTAAAGAGTGTAATTTATTCAATTTAGTCCCAAGACATCCAAACACCAACTTGTGTCTTCCCTCACAACTAATGTGGCATATTACGTGTAATGTCATCTCGTCCAAAGGTGTTGGAAATGAAGAATATTTCACTCATCTTCTTGTGACTTCCAATACCTTTTCAACACAAAGGAAGTCATAATCCTATAGTTGTAATACTTGTAAACATGACCCTCTTTACTTGACTCAAATAGAGTATAGAAATGAAACTTTACTATCGACCATAAGGAGAAACCTTTAATCGGCGTTTCTGTATCAATGCCAATAGTTACCATACTAACATATCTATAATTTAGTTAATTATGTTGGAATGTGTCATGTTTCTTGTATAATGGAACTAATACCTTATTTATTGCTTCTTATGCAGGGGTAGACCTCATATTTGTGATAAAGGAACTTTTGGAGATGGGTAACTCACGTAACAGAGCAAGAAAAACTCAAAGGAATATGCCCATTGAAAAGGAAAATGAGGTAAGAGAAAAGGCCAGGTTGGAAAGGGAGAGAGTGAGACATGGTCTAGACATTTCCACTGATACTATGACTGATCCTAATAGATTTGATAACATGGCAACCTCTACCTCAGAACCACGGGTGAAGTGGTTGCGTCGAATAGAGCCAACTCAAATTCCAGCATCAACATAGTCTCCAATCAACAAGCCATCAATGAGCCATGTTGAAGCTCTTGAAGACATAGGTATATTGAGAGACGTTGAGTATCAAGCATTGGACCTAGGAGCAATGATTAATTTTCAATCTCTTCAAGAAGACCACAACCATGTCGAGCACACTCCCAATATTGACTAGCATGTGAATGAAGCGCCACAACAAAGAAGCCCTGGGATTCGTAGCTCATCTCCACCTTCCCTACCCCGACTCTCTAGTTCAAGAAAAATGATTCCTAGATGTATCCATGTGGATGAAAGTTGTATGTTAGGCCTTGAAGGTAAGTTTCCCAAACGCACTATCGATTGGCAATGTAACAAATTAATGAAGGAATATTTTGAATCCAAAGGAGTTGCAGGTAAATGTCAATTATTACTATGTTTGATAAAGTCAAATTGTTTAGTTGTTGGTAGGAGAGTTCTGGGCATGAAGATGGTTAGAAGTTCAAAGGCTAACAATCATATTGTTAGAAATATCCAATCTACTCTTAATGCGATTGGGAATACGTCTCATACTAAAGATATTTGTGCGGCTCGTCGTGTGTTATCAAAATCAGTTGTAAGCAAGTCCACACGGTAATGTCGCCTCCTTTCATACACTTCTCACATACTTCAATTAAATAAAAAATTTGTTAAGAGGTACTCTGTTATAAGAGAAAATATTGATACTCTAGGTGGAAAAGATTGTTGGGATTTTGTCGGCAGGTTCCCTCATTGAGATATGAAGCTAATTGATGTTGTTCAGGACTTAGTACAAAAGTTCTGGCATGATCATATGAGACCTTCATCTAACCAAAGAGATGTGCTAAAGCTGAGAAAAGCTTCTACTGAACATGAACCCCATGTCAAACACTTCCTTGACACAACACATATTGAACTCTATGAGAGATTCATGAATGATCAAACACAATTGAACATGGGCAAAAGGTCCCTTGAGAAATGTAAACCATGGTACGTTCGTATATGCATTGATTGAAACACATGCTATTGTAGATACCATGTAGAATATGAATATTTCTATGAAACATATAAACATATATTTTGTGATTGGCATACTAACCTTGAGTAGGCTGCAATGAATCCATAATACCACCAAATGCATTGAGAGATTTTATCGTCAGCATCATGTGTCCAAAGCATGAAAGACAAAAATACTATGGAAAATAATGTCTATATGGGATTTTTCTAGGTTCAGTGGGTTTTCTCTTTTGAACCATTGCATTCATGGAAGCAGTGAGCATCAATTTGGAAATGTGAGCATGGAGATGTAGAGCTTCAAGTACATAACCTATCAATCAGACAGTGAGAAGGAAAGTAAAAAGATTGCATTGGTGAAGTCACAGGGGCAAATGATTATTGCATGTTTTTCCTCTTACATGTTCAGTTTCCACATATATGTTATTTAAAGGTCACATTCTAATACAATCCTTGTTTTCCTCACAACAGGTACGGGTATGTGATTTTTTTATGGAGATCTACAAGAGAACCGAGCAGTATGCTCAACATGTGCATGTAGCGCGATGGAACAATGAGCAGTACAGAAAATGCAAGGACAACTTTCCCATTGGGACCATATTGTCAATTGTTGATTTTGCAAAAAAATACACCCTTCAGCCACAAAATGAAATTCAGAGTCAATACTGCCATTCCGACCAAGTCAGCATCATGGTACATATTACGTATATGCATGGCCCTGGCAGCAGCATTAACAATGGGATAATACAGAAGGAGACACACTTTTACATAAGTGATGACAGATGCCATGATCTACATTATGTGCAACATTGTTTTCGAATTTTCTATGATTAGCTAAAGGAGGGAGATATACAGATGGATCAGCATTGGATATGGTGAGATGGTTGTGCCGACAAGTTAAAAAATGTCTGAGTCTTCCAATGGATGAGTATGTTACATAAAACTTATAGTGTGCCAAATATAACCTCTTTACAACATTTACAATACCAGTAAATCTATACGAATCCTAGGCTATGTCATTGTTGTACCGGCCCTTCACTCTCACAACCACCATCTAATTGCATCCTCAATGTATGGCCCATTCCACCTGACAGCGTGCACCTACCCCACCAATAGCCAGTATATCAAAAATTTTGGTGTAGGTTGTACGTTTGATTAAATTTATCTTGAACTTCAAAGAGTGTTTTTTAAAATACCCATTCGAAAACTTCCTTTTCTCCAAAATTTTTGGTGCAGGCTGTACATTCGATTAAAGTTGTCTTGAACTTCAAAGAGTGTTTTTTAAAATACCCATTCGAGAACTTCCTTTTCTACAAAATTTTTGGTGCAAGATGTACGTTCGACTAAAGTTTTCTTGAACTTCAAAGAGTGTTTTTCAAAATACCCATTCGAAAACCTCCTTTTCTCCAAATAGTCACATCAATAACGGAATCTTTGGGAGACGAAAGTGCTAGAGAGATATTGAAAATTAATAGAAGTGAGAGATGAAAGAGGTAGAGAAATATTGAAAATTAATAGAAGTGAGAGATGATAGAAATATTTAAAATACTTTCTCTCTTATTAGTCCCTGCCGTGGGCTAGCAGGGACTATTGTAATCGGCTTGCCGCCGTTTCAATAATAGTAACACAGAAATCGATGCATTCATGTAACGATTTCACTAAGTTTTCACTCAAATATTTATTTAATCTTTATTTTAATCAAAAGTTTTCAAACAAATATTTACACCACCGTTATCTCAACCAATCATCAGCTTGACTTTTACAAGACATTTTAATCCCCCAATCAATAACTTCGACTTCTTATTTGGCCTCAAATCGAGGCGAGGGAAACTCGAAAGACAAATTAATCCAATCTTTTTGAACACAAGATTGATAACATATAGAAATTTGGATATAACATATTGAAACCTGAATTAATGTTAAGGAAATCTATAACATTACCTCGCTAACATTAAATGTTTAAGCTCCATTTCAAAAATATTACCTATGGATTCTAAGCAGCTATGCATGCATTAAGTGCACGTGCCACTGTCTCTGCATTACCTAGTCTTGGCACACGGTTTGGCGTTGACACCAAGTCTTGGCACCCTCTCGCCTTGACACCACAATCATTAGCAGTCTACCTTGTGACACAATGGTTAGCATTTGGCATTTTCTATACCACAGCCTATCTCTAAGTTTGTATTAATCATGCTCAGTAATGCAAAGAAAATTCCTTACCTATTGTCTACTGATTCTGGTAATCCTTTTGCTGCCAGGAATTATGAAGATAATATGTGAATCTGGTAATCCTTTTGCTGCCAGGAATTATGAAGATAATATGTGAATCTGCTCTTTAAATTTTTGAAGCTGGGAACACTGGACCGGTTATGCTAGTTCAAATGCTGATGGAACACTAATCCTTCAACTGATCTTGGACCGGTTATGCTAGTTCAAATGCTGATGGAACTGCTGCTCCTCGTACTACTCTATTGGTACTACTCTGTTAACTGCTGGTGGTGATGCTGTTGAAAATGCTCTTGGTACTGCCACCGTAACTACTGATTCAACTGCTAGAAATAATGATGATGTCAGATTGCTCTTGGTTTAACTGCTCTAGAACAAATTGCAGGCCATTCAGTCAACAACGATCTGTAAATATGCAATTATACTATGCATTTGCATATTCACAATGGTGATTACATTGACATATTATTATTCCCCAATTGGACAGAGAGATGGCAGAAGTGGTTTCTACATGTCGACCAACCATGTAAGTTGGATCTTCATCTTATCAATTACAATAAATTTTCATGTGTGCGATTTTGATCTGGAACAAAAATTTCTGTAAATTTTGTTTGTCTGATAGACTCATAGACTTTATATAAGTAGCTAATTTCCATGGCTATTCTGTTCAAATAAGTGTCAGCTCTTGCAGAGTGCAGAGTTGAATTCGTCTGTAACTGCCCATGATTTAGAGAGTGCTCTAGAAAAGGATTCAATGCCAAATAGGAATACGATAATCACAACGATTAACGCAGCTTGGGCAAAAGAAAACATTATACTACATTTGTATCTCTAAGTTTTTGAATTGGTGAAGGGACAACATTTCTTGAAAAATCTTCTCCTTGTTGCACTGGACCAAGAGGCATTAAGATGTTGCCAACAGATTCATAGGCACAGTTATCTTTTGCTGAAGGAAGGATCTAATTTTTCACGTGAAAGGCTATTCTGACCCAAGGTTACTTGGACATGATGTGGGCAAGAATATTATTTCTTCAACATGTGTTGCCATTAGGTTATAGTTTTGTTTTCTCAGTAAGTATGTTTCAATTTCATGGTTTTCAGATAACAAGTATAGTAATAATGATCAAAATTCTAATCAGAGAGATAATTGAAACCTTGATCAAGGCCTCATGGCCACAAGACTACAATCAAGGGGACCTGAAATTTTGTTCATGGAATTAAACTGGTGCTGTTGGATCTACTTCTTCCGAATTTCCATAAAGCATAAGGCAAAGTAAATATCAATACCTGCATATGGCGATTCTCACTCATTTAACTATTCTATATCTGAAAATGCAAAGAATGAAAGAAAGAATAATAAAGTATGGTATCCAAGTCAAATACGAATAAGTAACTACTACAGGATGCCATGGCATCCATGGCAGGAAAACCTAGGTTAAAGTGAGGGCATCTGTGGCAAAGGAGCCTGGTAGCAAGCTAAGAAAACTTTTTGCGTCTGTGCCTTCTCATGCGCTTTAACCAGAGAGACAAATTGGTGTTTGCTTTGCTGCTTGCTTGCTTTATAGGCTACATTTATTTTATGTTTTCTGGCTCATTTCTCCAGGGAACAAGAAGCTACCCAACGTTAGTGGGTGGAGCTGTGAGGTTGATAGCCGGCGATAGCAGCGATGGAGTGATAGGGGAGCTGGCGACGCATCAGCAGTCTAAAGCAGCAGGTGGAAAATAACATGCTGAAAAGAAAACTAAGGTTTTCTGGATGAGGGATCCATCCAATGAGGACTGGATTCCTAAATGCGAAGGAAGTCAAGGCTAATCAAGGCTACTTAACTTTAAATAGTCTTCACCTATGCAACTATATGATTTATCTCTAAGAGACTGTACTGCACATCCATACTTAACTCACCACAAATATGCAGGAATACATAGAAATTCAAATTACTCAAATTCAAAATACACAATAATTCATTGCCAACAATGACAAGCTTGAAGCTCACACAATATAGCTGTTGTTGGTGAAGAGTCTGGACCGAGGAAAAAAACAGGATCAGCAATAGCAGATAACGCTCTGGCAAAGCCAACCAAGAGGGGTCATCGGCCCGGAACAACCTTCCTGAAGCTGGGCAAAGTGACTCCTTTCAGACCGGTAGAGAACAGAGGCAATAATGATAGCCGGCATAGGAAAAAGAAAACAAGTCGACTCCACGAACCCATGGACCTTTCTTGGTCAAGATACTTTCTATTATAAAGAGAAACTGGATAAAACTTGGATGGATTTCGTTATCGGGCTGGCTTTAAGCCTGTTCCAACATTGGTGGTCTTCATAGAAAAGAAGGTATTTGATATGAAGCATTTGCCCAGATCCAACCAAGATTTGCTAATAGCTGCTCGCTCCTGCTTTCAAGGCTGAGTAAATACTTTCAAGAAGAGAACCCATGGAAAGGATTCAAGCATGCCCGTCAGATCCTCTAAAAGCGTTGGTTCATCTCTTCTGGTTAAGACACAGTTGACCCAACAGCTAACTAAGCAGGGGAGAAGAGCAGAAATAAAGAATGTCAGAAGTTGGACAGCACTCAATGAACGCCTTATGAACCGCCTGTTATCCCTAAAGTTGGACCTAGACTACAGGGGATCCAAGCTTAAGGAAATCTTAGGTCTGATAAAGACTAAATCAAAATCAAATCAAATCAAAATACA
>LPNX011108239.1:0-71946 GCA_001517045.1 Pseudotsuga menziesii
GTCTGATCCGTAGATCCCATCATGTACAAAATATACAAAAAGTGGATCATCATCCATCAAAATGCTCTAAAACTAAGCCTGCCCGCCATGGCCACTGGGACCTCCTTGGTCCCCATGATCTCTGTGCCCCCTGGCTTCCTTAGCCTCCTCAGCTTCGGCAGCCTCCACCGCATCCCTGTATACAAGTACTGCCCTAGCTACCCATCTGAAAATATGTAGCCAGGCCAATGGAACCCCAACTACAAACTCCTGCATAGCTACAGGGAGATGCTCTATCCATATCGTAGGTACTCTCTCAGTCAGCCTGCCTAGCTTCGTCTCGAGTACCCTAATCAATCCTGGGTCTCCCCCTGCAATAGGATGTACGAAGGTACATGGGTGCCCTTCAGGGAAGACTGGTCCAATATCTGCATTTTGACACATAAATAGGGTTTAGACTTGTGCATATGTATATATCCTATCATTTGAAAATCCATAAAAATTTGATAATGATAAAAAATAAAAATACTTACCCATCTCTCCCCATGCTCCTCCTGGAGGGAGGACTAGGTTGGGATCACCTCGAAAATCTAACCCGGCGTATGGAAACTGCTCCAACGTCGGCACCTGCCATTCCCACCATGTATAGAAATCATCATCATACATGCTATGTACTACATCTCCTCCTCCTTGACGGAGGAAGATATCTCCCCACCAGCTCAGCCTCGGCTGCCGTGGATGACGGACCTGTAATGGTATAGCAGGGCTCATAGCTGGCACCCTCTCAAAGAAGAACGCTACCAGTATACTCGCATAGCCAAAGTTCTTCCGTCTTCCGCTCCTATAGTCGGATAATTGCCTCTTCATGATGGGGGCAATTCCTGTACACCAATCATAGAGAGTACCTCTAAAGCTATCCACCGCCACTCTCATCTAAGTCCTGGTGGCCATGTGTAACCCTGTTGACCCTGAAAGTCTCACTATAGTACTGACCAATACCTATAGTGCAAGATCCTGAATATCTGCAATGAGAACGTTGCTGCCTTTCTTTTGAGTATCCGGCCTGCAGAATACATCGACATAGTTCTGGACACTCAAGGGGTCTCCACCCCTGCCAGTGCTTTCTAGGTTCACTGGTGCTCCCCGATGTGATAACCCGATTATGAAGTAGATGTCTTGTGTGGTAAGCTCCAAAGTCTCACCTTGGATATTGAATATCCCTAGGTCATGGTCCCAGTAATAGACTAAGAACTCTAATATGTGGACATTGGCCCGCATGGGCGATGTGCAAAAGAACTTGAGAAGCCCACTAGTCCTCAATTCTTGGATAGTAGGCAGGCTTTGGAGAGCCGCTTAATCCATCGCTTCATTTTCCCTCTCTCTCCACTCCAGCACCATGTTTTTCCTGACAAAAACACATATTTTGATTCAGTATTCCATCATAAAATTTTAAATTTTTTGCATATTTTTAAAGTATTTCCTTATTGCGCAGCATTCGCGACTGTCCATTGGGACAAGTCGCGAGTCATTCGCGACTTTCCTATTGAGCAACTCGCGAATGGAACGCGCATTCGCGATTTTCATGCCTTGCAACCCGCGAATGCATTTTGCCATATTTTAGGTTGGTGAAAAATACTGAATTAACCACTAAATTAAAAATTTGTTTGGATCAAATTGAAGAGCTAAGGGTGCATATTTACCTGAAGCTGACGGTTTCTGAATCCGACGGTCCAATTGTCCACAGCGATCAATCAAAGATAGAGGGTAAACTTTCCTTTTTGGTTCAAAAAGTACAAATGGTATGAAATGTTTTGATTTTCAAAGTAATTTTAGAAATAAAATTTCGTAAAGTGGGTCTTTTTATATAGTTTGAAATGGCAATTGATTAATATCACCTTCTTTGTACCTTGGAACAGGTTTACCAACTTTTACAAAGTGTTGATGCTTCTATAGGGTGGTGTTTTCTCTTTCCAACACATCTTGGCATTTTATCACTCCACATTAACCTTAGTAATCAACATTTTCACCACGGACTATGGTATTTTAAGCCATTAGTCCCTTGTCTCTACCATTGTTCTTCCGTGGCTAGGATCCCTTTTCATGAGTATCATCCTTATATGCCATTTCCATCCTTTGGTACTCATTCCGTCACTGTTTCAGGCCCAGGGGTTTCCTCATAGCTATTTTTCACGCCAAATAGAGCTTCCTATGAATCTCTTTTTACAAGCTATCTCTTTATAGGACTCCCCAACCTTATGGAGTTTCTTTAGGCCCAGGTCTGACTCCTTCAAAACAGGCTTGACTGCCGAGTTATCTCATCCATTCAAGCTCGTTAAGAATATGTGAACGGGCATGTGCATTGGTGGTAGGTTATCTCTTTCTCGGACCATGCGGAATAATACGAGAAAGGATCACTCTCTTTTCTTCGGAATTGAGAAGAGTATTCTCAGGTATAGGTTTATCACTTTTCCGGACATGAGGGACTAAATTTACGGAAAAGGAACACCTGGTTTGAGCTTAGTTTTCTCTTTTTCGTGCTCTGGACCCAAACATGAAAAAGATTTCGAGTGTACTTTATGTCTTTGTCATGCTCATTAAACAATCAAGAACAAAGCATCAAGTTTATTGTTGTAAGCCCCATTTCTCGTAACCAAATGGATCTTTCCGAGTGATCTTGCTTTCCTTCACACTCGTAAAACTCAAGCTATTTTATGCTGTTTTGGAAGGAGCGTTGGGTAGGTGGTAATTTAACCTTTTTTCGGACCTTCTCGACTAAGTACGAAAAAGGTTCACCTTTTCTTCTTCGGAAGTTAAGAGAGTTCTTTTGTGGTTTATTTTATACTTTTTCGGCCTCAGGAGACTAAATTGGACGAAAAAGGACCCCCCTGGAGTCTTCTTTGGCATTTTTAGACTCTCTAAATGTGAAAATACCGCATGAGCATGTACTAGTTCGGGCTCATTAAATCCACGGATCAGTGTATCAAGCATTATTTTCCCATCTCTTCAAGCTTGTTAAAAAATGAAGAGGGAACCGAGTTTACTTTATGGACTCGTTAAAACTTAACAGGGAAGGTAAGGAAGACGTTTTCTCTTGTTTTCAGTAATGGCAGCATGTCATCCTTGAACATAGCACTCTTTGCTTTCCGATATCCATGTTTCAGTATACACTTGTGTTCAGCTATCACTTTGAGTTTTGACTCCTCCTCTTGTCCATTATACCTGGGGAATCTGCTCATGTCTCCTACATGACAGATAAGTCTAGTTGTTCTATCTATCCGTTGTATGCTGCATTGGGTCATCTCTATGTCGTGCTCATTGTTCAAGGATTATACCTAATGTCTGATCTATCACCTGAATCTATCACTGTTATATCTGTTATCCATTTACTTGTGTCTCCCTTCTTTTTCCCAGTTCCTAGTCACTCTTGTGATCCGTTGGAGGATCCATTTCCTTCCTTATCACAGTATGGTTCTGTTTCAGCACCTCCTGATGACGAAGACCTAGAGTTTCGACGATAGTACCTCTGGATTCACTTTCATCATTGGTGAACTCCTTTGCTTCAGTTGTCAATTATCACTTATTGGTTGACAAACTATTGAATCCTCTCCATGTTCGACTTCAGCTTACCCTTATTCACATGGCTTGGATTGTACTGGTTCTTTGGGATCATTTATGAAGACCTTAGTCCCTCATTTTTGGCTAAGTTGCGCAAGACCATGTTCTATTCTGATATCTAGCTCCTAGATCTTTGAAGACTCATCATTATTGTATTGTGGCTTCGATCCACTTTTGTAATATACGTGGTTTCTACCCGTATCATCTGATGTAATCAAATATTGTAAAGGAGCTAGTGTTCCAGTAAATTGAACATAGCATCCTCAGATGTAACTTTGTATATCACATTATTATGTATTTGTTTCAGGTACTCTCTCTGCTCCATTGGATTTCTGAGTTTCTCCAGAGTTAAAGATTATAATGTATTTCGGCCATCGTTCCCCTCTGACCTCACACATTAGGGGGCATTTGTTATACACCTGAATGGCACCTCTCCGTCCGAGTGCTGATATCCCTCATTTCGGCACACAAAAGGACACTTATGGATTGAGGTTTTCCTATATTCACTATAGCTTGGCTTATGATGAAATACATTCTACCTTCATCCAGCTAGTTACTTTTCCATTTAGCCATGTTGGGATGTATTCGCGACTCTCCTTTTAGACAACTCGCGCATCATTCGCGAGTATCCTTTACAGCAAGTCGCGAAATCCTTGTATTCGCGGGTTGCACTTATACAGAGTCGCGATTCATTCGTGGGTTGCTCTACTACATACCCGCGAATGTGCTTCTTAACATGAAAACATAAAATCACGCACTAATGGGAGTTTAGTTAAGTCATTTTACTTAATCTCCCTAACTGCTACAACTTCCCCAACCTTCAAGAACTGCCTTATTTCACCCATATAAATACAGGCCTTGGGGAGGGTTGTAGATACTTACACTTTGGGAGCAAAGTTATGCTGGTGGATTGTTTACAGAAGTCTTTGGAGCAGTGAAATCAGAATCCTTTGGTGACAGAGGATTCCTTGTCTCAGACATTTGGTTGTACTCTGAACTTTCTCATTATTGATAATAAAGAGATTACTTCTTCCACATGTGTCTCATATATCTTGGTTTGATAATTGTTTATGCTTTAGTATGTCATATTTGATTTATCTAACCTGCTAACATATATATATGAATCATTCTATATCTGGAAGATTGTCTCTGAATAGGTGAAAGAGGAGTGAACCTTGAAGACTTTGGAAGTGGAGCAGATCGGAAGAGAACTAGCAAGGATCGAACATCGTTTAACAAGTAAGTTCTTCTAATCCTCCTATTTCCTATTCTGCACTTTAGAAGTCAATTGTCTGCAAGTTTTGAGTATTTTGGTAATCCCTGACCTATGATTATTAGGTGCATAATCCCTTACAACAACTATTTTGAACAGACTTGAAACATGTCACCTTGGGAAAACGCTCATAAGTCCCGATTGGTGAAACCAATTTTGATAAAACCTATGGTGTTGGAATATGGATAGGACAGGATACCTTAGTGAAAAGTTCTTGACACAGAGAAATAGTAATTTTGGAGATAGCATAGAAACAGTATCAGGCATTTGTGTAGAGGAAATTGGAAAACTAGGGATTCCTATTCCGGGAGATTCTCTCCACCATTTTCAGAAAAGGAGTACATTGGACAACTCAACTTGAAGAGATATATATTTATATCCAATCAGATCTGAAAGATTCCAAGTTTTCAAAATTAGGGTTTCTTTGACAAACCCTAGATCACCCAGCTGCGGAACGAGGACAGACACCTCAAATCGGTAAGATCTAATAGGCTTTTTCTATTTTCATTTGAGGTTCTCATTTCAAAGTGATCTATCACATCAGCTTGATGATAAGCTTGGTGAAGTTGACAACTTCCAAGCATGGAAGTATATGATCTCTCCGAAGAAAATGAATTGGACAACTACATGAGTAGAGAGGTTCCAGTTCTAGAGGGAGATGAGGCTCAAATACTTACACAAGAAGAACTTGGTCAAGGCCAAGAAGATCATTTCTGACTCAATCGTGGATCAACTTGTACCACAAATTTCTTCCCTAAAGACACTGAAGATGTTTGATTCCTTGACCAATCTATTTGAAGGGAAGAACATAAATCGAAATATGACCTTAAGAAACCAGTTGAAGAATGTGAATATCTATAATCCAGAACAACTTGAAGAAGTAGAAGAAGAAGTGGTGATACCCACCTTGAATGGCCTCCCAGGATCATGGGATTCATTCATTTGAGGAATTTTTACCAGAAGGAAGTGATTACTTTCAACAGACTCTGGGAAGAGCACACACAAGAAGAAGCTCGACTCATAATAAGAGAAAAGAAGATGGAAGCAACTAAAGATCAAGATCTCACCATCCAAAGAAGATCCCTCAAGTGATGAGGAATATCAACTCTTGAAGAAACTCTTATCCATCTTAGCATTTGGATAAGAAACTATGCTATTATGAATTAATAAGATGATGAAACTGAAGGCTCAAGAAGGAGTCTACCCACGAAACAAATAAAGATAAGTATTCAATTGTCATTTCATGATATTGTTTTTTTTATGCATTTGTTTATATTCAATTGATGTATTATGCATGATAGAATGTTTTCATTAATGACAGTATACTACTAATATGCATGTGATGGGTAAGTATCTCATGGTTCTATACAACTCTCCATTGCTACTTATCTAGAATGAAACCTATTTGCTGACATATTGGATTAGTGCACAATCTCAATATTGTCCTGGTAGAGATGGAAGGCATCTAGAAAGTTTCCGTGAGATATGGATGAATGTTGTATTGGCTAAAATAGTTGCATGATCATATATTTATGCATAAGAATTTGTCGTTATGAATATTCCTTATGAAATGTTTCTAACCATACAAATGCAGTTGACTTGTAGGAAAGATCACGTACAATCACCTACAAGCAAAGAAGGATGAGACTTGTTTCGAAGAACAAGTGACGATAGTTCAATAAAGAATCCAAGATGAAGAATAATATGATGATACTTTCAAAGAAGAGATCTCAGACATAGTGCAGTTATGTAACACTGTTGAGCGACATCATTGATGAAGAACCTTCTAAGAAGTAGCTTCGAAGAAAGGGAAGGAGTGTACCAGTTCAAGAAGAATGATGTCTAGGATGCAATATAGAGACCTGAAGAGAAGTTCGTATTTCCATCATGCATTAGATGTAAATGTCATGGGGTACAAGGAAAGATTCATAGCACGAGGCATAGACTATGAAGAGACATTTGCAGCCGCTAGAAATACACATGACAGGAAGAGTCATGTGTGCAAATGAAAGAATGCCTTGTACAAGATCAAAAGACACCCATGAGCTAACACATACATGAGGATCTTGATGAATACCTAAACCTTTTCTACAAGGTTGAAGATGAAAGTCTATAGAGGATGACAAGCTCACAGATGAGTGCAAGAATAAATTTTGAAAAAATTTTAAGATAGAGGATTTTGGTATCCAATGATCCTAGATGGATACATAGAATATTAGTAGCAAAGGAAGCTACTTGTCACTCCAATACAAAATGTTTCATTGCATAGAGTATGAAAGGCAGAGGGAGAATGATGCTCCACTTCAGAGGGAGTGACCACAGAAGATCCTGACGTTCAACATGGTACAACAGGATGGACAGATTATTGATGACTCTAGGCTTTACTGAGAGTAAAGAGGATTCCAACCTTTGCTTCAAGGTTGAAGGCAGAAGACCACTGATGCTCCTGTTATATGTCGATGACTTGTTCCTGACAGAAAAGAGGAACTCATTAAGTTTGCAAGAATAAGACTTGATACCGAGTTCGAGATAAAGGACTTGGGGATGATGCACTACGTTCTAGGCATGGAGGTGTGGACAATGGAAGAATGCAGTAGAGATCCTGAAGAGTTTTAGGATGATGTACTACAACACCATGACCACACCTATGGCATTGAACCTAAACCTATTGTTTGTTGCTTCATCAAATCCGGTTGATGCCACAATGTATCGCCAGATGATTTACCTGACAAATACGAGACCAGATGTTTGCTTTGTTGTGAACACATTGAGACATGTTCACCTGATGGTTGCAAAGCATGCAGTGAGGTACCTAAAGGGTATAGTTGATTATGGGATCAAGTATGAGGTGAATCACAAGATTAACCTGTAGGGTTATGAGAATTCGTATTGCGTAGGCAGCTCCATTGATAGGAAGAGCACTTAGAGGTGCTACTTCAATATGGGATCAAGTGTGATCTCTTGGTTTGGCAGGATGGAGTCCTGCATGGCACTGAGTACAGTTGAGGAAAAAGATGTTGCCACTTGCTATTTGGGAGGTAGTATGTTTATTTTGAAAACTACTATTTGATTCGCTTGATCTAACTTGCATTTTTTCATGATGCAGAGAGGAGCAGTGAAGCTCAATTATGTGATCCATATCGAGATCTCTCGAAAGAGGGAGTTCTAGCATAGTCGGTGAGATAGGTTTTCTGAGCATAAATCCTGGAAAATCTCGTAGGTTGCTCAGATGAAAACAAACTTGTAGGTTGTCCTCAGATGTAATTGGTCTTGGCGAAGCTCGCATGTTATCCTTGAATGTAATCAACCCTGATGTGATTCTATCATAGAAATGGCCAAAGTGAAGTTTGAGTACTTCAGGGATAAGCTTGGTGTTCTCCAAATCGAGGTTCCCTCCAAGGGGAAGTGATGAGTCTGTGAGCCATTCTAACATGGTGAGAGGATTGGTTCCTTCCATGGTCAGATGTAAGGGTTGAGCCATTATGTAATGGTGAGAGGATTGGTTCCTTCCATGTTAGATGTGAGTGCTGAGCCATTCTGATGTGATTGTAGGATTGGTTCCTACATGATCAGATATAAGTGCTGAATGCCATTCTCTGGGAGAATGGAGGCACCTGGTCAGTTACTAGGAATACTTAGTCTGGGATTGAGATCCATTTTGGCGCGATGTGTTTACACATGGTCAGATATAAGTGCAGAGCCATTCTCATGCGATGTGTTTACACATGGTCAGATATAAGTGTTGAATTCCATTCTATAGGAGAATGGAGGCACCTGGTCAGTTACCAGGAATCCTCAGTCTGGGACTGAGATCCATTCTGGAGCGATGTGTTTACACATGGTCAGATGTAAGTGTAGAGCCATTCCAATGCAGTGTGTTCTCACATAGTTGGATGTAAGTGCAGAGCCATTCTAATGTGGTGTGTTCTCACATGGTCAGATGTAAGTGCAGAGCCATTTCGATGGGGTGTGTTCACACATGGTCGGATATAAGTGCAGAGCCATTTTGGCGTGATGTGTTTACACATGGTCAGATATGAGTGCTGGGCCTTTCTGACAAGATGAGGTCAGATGTGGGTGTTGGGCATGCCTTTTTGACAAGATGAGTTTAGATGTAAGTGTTGGGAAGGACATTATGACTTAGGGTCAGATATAAGCACTGAAGAAGACCTACATGGATGCTAGTCCTACAACCAGCACGAAAAAAGGTTGTCTCTATAGAACATCCTATGGTGAGAAGAATGAAGAGATAGCACCATTTGATTGAGATAGCAGAAGCAGTAATGATGATGATGATTCAGTGATGATCCAACTTTGATGATGATCTAGATCAAGTGATGATCCAGAGTTGATGATGATCCAGTAGTGATGATCCAGATCAAGTGATGATCTAGAGCTGATGATGATCCAACAGTGACGATCCAGATTAAGTGATGATCCAGACTTGATGATGATCTAGTAGTGACGATCCAGATCAAGTGATGATCCAGACTTGATGAAGATTACTTGACAATGAATATGACTTGATGATGAATATGACTTGACAATGAATATGACTTGAAGATGAATATGACTTGATGATAATCCAGATGATACAGAGAAGAAGACTTGTGCTGATAAATTGTGTCGAGAGGATACCTTCCTAGTTAAGAGGGAGTGTTGATGTATTTGTAACTTTGGAATGTATTCACTTGTATATTGTACCCCGATGTTTATTCCAGGAAGTATCTGTAATGTAATTGAGTCATGTCATGCCCTGATGTTCCGATAGGTAGATTCAATAATGTAAACAAGTCATGTAAAGTCATTGAGGTTAACCCTCCATTGTAAGTCGAGGAAATAGTCCCCACAATTGTGTCAAGGTTAACCCTCCTTGTTTATTGGAGGGAAAAGTCCCCATAGTTGTGGGGCACTAGGGTTATTAGACTCTCCTAGAGATGTCGTCCCTAGTAAGTAATTGTTAAGTGGGGACGACATGTTGAAGTGGACATCAAGTGAACGAAAGAATATAAATAGAGAGTGAGCCTCTCTATTTATCACACACTCACTCACTCACGAGGGCACATGGGTGAGGCAGGAGAAGCTCTCTCAAGTGTGAGAGAGAGAACAAGCTGTGGAGATCATTTTTATGTTTTTAGGTTTTACTGCTACCATTGGTGCTCATTCTATCTCTGAGGAAGTTGCAGGGTTTTCTCCTTTATGGTTTCCCCAAAGAAAATTCTTTCTGTCTCATGTCTCTTATGTTTATTGCTGTGCATGTTATTCTCGCAGATAAGATCCTAAGATAATGCTAGCTTGAATGATAAAAATATAACATGTAGGATAGGAATATGAATAGGTTCAGAAATGTGAAAAGTTTTGTAAAACCAAGAGTCATACCACATTGCTTGTGTATATATATATATAATATTAGTAATGTCCAAAAGATGACCACAAAAGTAGTTCAATGAGACTAAATGTTACAACCAATGAAAAAATACTGTGAGAGTGCAAAAGCAAAAGGGAAGAAGCATAAATAAGTGTCTAACAAAACTATTTTCTAACAATCTAACCAAATGGTACAATATATAAGTACAGTGATGCAATAGAAAGGCCAGAAGAAAAAGAAATGAATCCATTGATTCTCCCATCCATTTTGCTGTGTTGTTTTCTTTCCCAATATGCTTTCTTTCAGCTATGTAATTTGTTCAGCAGACATAACAGAACCGAAATAATGCTGGTTTCTAATATGTTTCTTCAGTTTTTGACACTCAATTCCAACCTAATGAAGCTAATATTTCCTTTAGGACTGCAGAGGCACTTGGTATAGTTGATAAACTATAACTTATACCAAATATAAGTTTTTTTCTATAGATGGACCGTAGCAAGGTTTAAATGGACATGGTTCAACCTGTTTTTAAAGGACTAGTCGAAAGAATAAAATGTATGTATGAGAAATCACTATCTCGTATTTGCAAATGAATATTCATTAAACATAAATGTTCATGGAGGAATAGATATCGTATAGAATTGTTTCATAAGAAGCAGGTTTAATAGATTGAATTATCACATACCTTTGTAGTGGGGTCCTTTTTACTGAGCCTTCGGAGATGTTATGCCACTTCACCATCAATGTCCTAAGCATTACCCAGACACAAATCTCTGATAAAAAAAACTCATTGGAATGAACCAATAAAAATTAGAATAATAGCGTGTAGTAGTGTATAGCCTGGGCTAGCACATAACATGGTATATTTAAAGTAGTGGGGTTCTTTCTATGAAGGTGTTGTCATCATTTTCTACAACAATAGAATTATTAAACATAATACATGATAATGATGATTTTCTATCATAGTTAACAAGTTGAGAGAAGATACACATTGACAAAAGGGACAAGAGGTAATACCTACTGTAATAACATGCGACTACCCATAGATCCTTCCCCAACATTATTTTTGCATGCTCAAGAATTTATTTAAGTGAAGGAATTCGGTACTAATTATGTAATATTGGGCCATGTTCCATGTGATAATGAAGTTTCTGCTCTTCCATGGAAAATAATTCTAGCTCTCATTGCTAAAGCAAAACAAATTTACGCCCTAAGAAAAATTGTTTCTTTTATGCATTTGTGTACATGATAATGCTAACACAGAGGGAACAAATAATTGGATAACATCAATGAAGTTCAAAAAAATGACCTTATATGGCACAACCTGCTATGAACTGTGACCCTAGACATTCTAATACTCAAGCAATATATCATATGATTTAAATTTATCTCCTTTAAATGAGCTGGCCATGCTTTTGTTTCATTATTGATCCTTCTACCATTATGTATGATGTGTTTTCTGCTGGTGGTATTTCCTTTGATGGAAATTTGTTTGCCTCAGTTGGCTCTAGCTTATTTCATGCACTTCTAATACTGATAGCCTTGTTTATAAATATTTGAACTGTTTGCTCAACACTTTTCTCCTTTTTACTGATGGCAATGGTTTGGTTTTAGTCACCAACGGACTCTAAAATTCATGCTCACTTTATTCCTAATTCAAACAGGGTCAAATTTTGGAGGCTATGGCTCATTTTTTCCAACTCATCAGCGGTCTCCATCAGTTTTGCTTCAACCTAAAACTCCAGCTATTGTGCAGCACAATAGTACACAAAAAATGCTGAATGAGGCAGTGGTGGAGGTATTATTCATCTGATTTACAGATGATAATTTGATTGGGTGAAATAGCATATAAATTGTACATTATGCAATCAACAACCATTACCTCAAAAACTATCTTACACTACTTTTTAGAAAATTAATTTTTGACAATATTTTGCAGTGCATGCGGTCAGCATCTACAAGAACAAGAGGCACTGCCCCTTCTACAACAAAGGTGGTATCGACAACCACCAATTTATCATCTGGTTCAGCAACCTTAACTATTGCTTTTGTAAAAAATGGGGAGATGGCTATTTTTGTAGTTAAGGGAATTAGAGGAATATCCCCGTTGAAAAAGGATCCTATAGCTAAGAACAGAAATATTGGTGATCATAAGAGGTTAAAAATTAAAATTGCAAATTAAGATGGGCTCCGACTCTACTCCGCACGCCAAGAACTCTACAATTTACAGTGGGTTAGGCCTTGAAAATTATCCATCTCCATCTCTTGAGGATAGGCCTGATGATGGCCAAGAATTATCGCCTGATAATGAATCCACTCCTGCTCTATCTCCTTTCTCCATTATCCAAGTATGATTTCCCCTTTTTTTCTTTTCTAGATAGGGCTTTGTTTGTTTTATTTCTTTTTGTTGGATCCAAACATGTTCTATTGATCACTAAAGGCATCTTGTTGTTTTGTGTGCTTGTGCTAGAGTAGATTATGACATCATATCAGATTCCTGGAGGTTCCTTGCTTACACCCATTCGGGATATTCTGCCATAATTTTTGGAAAGAGATTATAATATATTTTCAAAATAACCTAAAAATTTGACAGTCAAGACAAAGTTTCTAGAAGATCCATCCACAAAAAGAAATGACTTTCAGTCAGTTAAGGATTTTTGAGGATCAAAGAAAGATAGAGGGACATCTAGTGGGAACAAAAGAAAAAATACAGAAATAAATGATCCTGATATAGAATTAGCAAAGAATGTTACAGCTAATTTGAAACTTCCAAAAGAGTTCTCTTCGAGGAACTCCCATCATGGAAGGAAAGAAAGGGAAATCATGGGTGAGTTAGAGAAAGAAAATCCAAAGGGATCTTATCCATACAAGAAAGCATCAAAATAAGCATCAAAGGACAAAATCCATTGGACTAACATACTAAAAGATGAACATAATGAACTGGATCAGAGTAAAGGTTTGGGCAGGGTCATGAAAACAGAAAGTCTATTGATGCCAGTTTCTGTGAAGCAAGTGTGCAAAGAAAGAGTATCTGACCAAGTGAAAGAAGTCAAAATTGAAAGTGGTCATAAATATTTTGCATCTCATCAAAAGAATATTGGGACAGAGAATAGTAAATATTGCAAGACAAGTGACTGTTCAAAAGACCATATGGGTGCCAAGGAAAGGCATGGGCCAAAAGATGTGACAAATGAAACTTCAAAAGACAAGGCTTCTGGGAAGGGTATCTTTGATGAAATGGTTGGTAGAGATAAGGAACTAGAAAATCAACATGGATCAGCCAGTAAGAAAAATAAAAAGGGCATGCACATAGACGTTAATCATCTAAAGAAGCATCAAAAGAAAAACCTAGGGATCATAAAACAGAATCGTACAGAGATCCAATAAATCATTGTGCTTACTTCTTAAAAAAAATTCACAATGATGTCTTCCTGCTTTGTGTTAGAGGGTGATGCGGTGCAAGGACAATGAAAGAATGAAAGTGAGCCAGAGGTACATAAGCCTCTTAAGAAGGTCAAGGCCATAGCAGCAGTTGATGGCTCTAATGGTGAATTTGTTGATTTTTATGAGCAGCATCGAGAGCCCTTCTGTTCAGAGAATGGGACCACCTGGTTCGAGACCACGGTAAAGACTCAACCCAGTGTTGAGTGACCATTCTATTGAATGGTAGATATTTGGTCTAGGACCATGATATAGACCCACATTTTCCCTGGGTAGACTTAGCCTTGTGTTGAGTAGACATCTGGACCGAGACCACGATGTAGACCACTCTGGGACTGGTAGACTCAATTTAGTTTTGAGTAGCCATTCTCTGGGAGAATGAAGACACTGTAAGCCCTAGACTGGGTCTGGGAATTTGTGTGGCACTTTGACCCTTGATCGATGGGCTTGGTGTGCTTCTCCAAGGATTAGCTACCCTTAGTTAAGTTACCCTAGTACCAAATATAGGTGTCACATAGTGTGTGAGATAAAAGAATTAACAACTCTCTTGGTTTATGATGTTGTATTTTTGAAATAAAAATGACCATAGGTAATGACCACAGGGGCACTTGGAAAAAGGACAAAGTCAAAATTCAAAATAAATAAAGACTTGTTGACAACAAGTGGAAGTTAAAATAAATAAGGGCTTCTTATAAAAGTCAAAGGAAAATTAAAAGTACCTTTTTTGGTAAAAGTGAAAGTGAAATTAGGAAAAGAATAAAAATATTATTATTTTTATTTTTCCTAATCTTGTCCACTTACAGGTGAAGAAAGGCTACAAAAGAAGATCAAGTCTTCTCATTTACAACACACACAATTTTTCTCTCATAGGTGAAGCTGCTCTTACTAAAGATTCCATTGAAGGTTCTTTTGCCCTAGCTAGGGAATCCATTTCTCAACTAACCCTCAACCAGGGTTTTTTATCAACAAATCTAGATTCAACATTTTTTGACAACCACCTTCAACATTCATTTTATTTTGGAAGCCTTCTTCATCTCTGGGAAGATCTGAATTTTTGCAGACTATTATTGGACAGTCCAGATCTGATTTTTTATTGGGCAGTCCAAATATGATTTTTTTATTGGATAGTCTAGATCTGATTTTTTTATTGGACAGGCCATATCTGATTTTTTTTATTGGACCATCCAGATCAGATATTTTGCAGACTATTATTGGACAATCCAGATCTGATTTTTTATTGCACAGTCCAGATCTGATTTTTTTATTGGATAGTCCACATCTTATTTTTTAATAGACTGTTATTGGACAATCCAGATATGATTTTTCAACAAACTATTATTGGACAGTCCAGATCTGATTTTTTAGCAGAATGTTGTTGGACAGTCTTGATCACTTCTAGGCAGATATGGAAATTTGTACAGCTAGGTTTTGAAACCCTTATCCTGAATTTTGTTGAGTTAATTTCTCTATAATTGTGGTTAAACCCAGATTGGGGTTTGAGGAATTTTTTGAAGAATTTCCTAAGTCATCTCGTTTATGAGATGAGCTACTAATGCTTTTTGGGGGTTTTGTCATTTGAAGGTTTCCCCAGTGAAAAATCTTGTGTTTATGTGTGTTGATGTGATGAATGTGTTTTTACTATACTGCTGAATTGTTTAAAGTTGATCTGCAAATTCATAAGTATTTATGCTAATGCTAAAATTCAACAGAATTGTCAACAGTTCCCAGAGAATCAAGCAAATTTGATAACTTGCATGGAACATTAATGCATGGTGTGAGACCTCTTGCATCTAATGGATTTATAGGAAGGGATCCTGATGGAGCAGTTGCTACAAGTCCTATTATAAGATACCATGGGAAAGCTATAGGAAGTTGTGTACTAAAAGAAACCAAGGATATGAAACACTCTACAGACGGATTGAAGGTCTTCTTGACGTTAATTATCCTTATTTATCCATCTATACATAGCATAAAAGTATTCTTGTGATTTGATGCAATCCAATGTTTAAAATTCTAACTAATTTAGAAGTCTAACATATCTACAATAGATGTTGCAGACTATGGGAGTTAGCAACCTTGAAATCATTGGTCGTTAGTTTCAAGAGGATTTAAAATTTCTTCATGGTGCTTCATTATTGGAGCCTTGCAATTCTGACAATGCAAAGCATGGAGAAACAACTCATGATATGAAGGTGTATACAGATACTGCGAGGCTCTGTGAGTAAGTCTCATACATTCTTAGAGTTTGAGTTGAAAGTTTTATCCATATTTTTTCATTAGTCAATCTGGATGTGAGCACATTGTATTAGCTTTACTTTTGGAAATTCCTCAGGAAATTTTGAAATATAGTCATGCTGATTCAAATATTTATAGGTTATATTCTCTATTACCTTTACATGTTTTGTGCCTTATAAGAGAAACAAAGAAATGGTAGTTGTTTCCCTAGCATATAAATGCATGGGGGTAGTGCACATGAGGGTTGTTATGTCTAAAACTTCATGTTTAACCAAATATTGGCATAACTTACATGCATCTTTTCAGACAGCTCCAGTTGGTAATTTTTATTCTTGTCTTTTTTTATTCTGAACCTTGTTTTTGTAATATATACATGATTCAAAAGTAGGGCAGTAGTTTTGAATTGTGATTCTACAAAAGGTCACCCTCTTGCTATAGTTTTCGTTAAAATATCATTTTGTAGTTGAAGGATCTAACAATGAAACAAAAATCATGGCCAACTCATTTAATGGAGATAAATTTAAATCATATGATATATTTATTGAGTATCAGAATGTCCAGGTTCATAGTTCATAGTAGGCTGTGACCCACTCCCACACTATTGTAAAGGCATGCAACCACAAATTTTGTCCAAGTCTATTTCATAATTCTTCTGAGGCCATTCCAAAACCCTTATAATCCCACATTATTTTTGCAAATAATGTTCATTCAAAGTCATAATCATAACACTATGTAGCACTTATTAGGTTAATCTCTCAAAAAACATTCTAAAGGTTTATTAATGGCCTCATACTATGGATTTGGTTGTTTTTTAAGAGTAAAAACCTTGTGGGATAACATGTCAAACCTGTGGTATAACTTTGTAACAATGTTAATGAGATGGTTCTTAGGAATTTTTATCACATATTTTTGTCTTCGAGGGTGCATAAAGGAACATATGGACTGAATTTATTACATTTCTATGCAATGGATTTCAAGAAGTTGGTGTCCCATTATAGTCAATGGAGCTCATAGAAAAATAGTTGTACTATGTTGTGTTTTGAATAGTTTCATATTAATATAGATCCGTTCTATTTCTATATTATTAAGCACTGAGAGGGATTAAAGGAAACAAGTTATAATTGAATCTACAAGGAAACATAATATGCAAAAGGAAACGATGGAAGGAGATCCAAAGCCCTGACTGAAGCAATGAATTTACTAAAACCACCAGAGCAGAGGCTCCCTGGCATTCCTAAAATCATCAAAAAAATGCCCCTTCCTTAATTGGTCTTTAGTCACCTTTGTATCAAAACCAGACATAAAAACAGAATCATTTGATTTTCCACACCTACAATGCACATGAGATCTTCCTATGAGCATTCTTAAGCAAGCTAATGAAATTTGATTAACATCATTAGGATCACACCAAATGACAACAAATCCCTTACTCTTTCGTTGAGGGCATTTAAGCATTGCTTTGACAGATCGAAATCTAGATCTCTTATGTTCCATTACATGAGATACATTCAAAGGATAGACAGAAAAAGATGAACCTCCTAGTTCTGCATTACTAAGTTGATGCACTGCTCTTTGAGATGCTTCTGGAGAGAAAAATGTTATTGTACCCCATTTTTTAGTTGCTTCTCACTGTCCTTCCACTGAGTATTTATGGAAACCAGCTATGCTACCAGCACAATTTTCAAACATTAACAAGAGGTCTCTATCATTAAGAGTTTGTGCATCCAGATGGAAAAATTCAATGCTTAAAAATTATGCATCCAGTACGAAATGTTTAATTTATGCACCAGCACCAAAAAGTGCCACTGGAGACTGCTTTCCCTGGGAGGCATAGAATAAAGACTTTTCTATGCCTTCATTATATATCCACCTTCTTTCAGATTCCAAGACATCTTTCAGCATGCCATATGCATGGTGCATTTTATCTGGAACAAAAAAGAGTTGTATTTATCTTTTATCATGGTCAACCTCTATACCTCTATATTAAGCCGATGGTTGTTGCAATTTTGTTGAATGTGAGCGACAAGAGAATGTATATTGTTATTATTCTTCCCACACAACCTCTTCAAAAGGAAATTTCCAACTCTAGAAATCACTTTCTTCTACATTGCAAGTTCTTTCAATAGATGGATGTCATATGAAGGACGAGGTTGAATTGTAGAAACCCAATCCTCCTCTGCTATTGTCACACAAATAAAAAAACTACCTTGTGGTGCATAAAAGTTCCCCAAAAACAACCCATTTGGGCTTGTGACCTAAAGCTAAAAATGAGCATGATGGATGCAAATATGCTTGTTGTTTTGTAGCAGCTACATCATATCCTAATCAGTTATATCTAGAAAACATGGCCAGGTTTTCAGCCATACAAGACAAAATATTTTTTCTCAAAGCTACACCACATGTGTTAGAACCAAATGGAGACCAACTTCAACAAGTCGAGATACGTATACCAAAATCATGCTTGAACACAGTGCCATTTTTGTTATAGCATGTTTACATCTCACCATGGATTTGACATTGATGTTATTTTCGCAGCACCATTTGTTCCTACCGAATCTCTATTTATCCTCCCACTCCTTGTACACTGAAAGAAGAGTAAAAAGGTCTCCATTTGGATGATAGAAATGAAGTTTTAAACAATCAGACCTTGATTTTTCTACCTCTGTACCAAACCTAAAAAATATACTTCCTGTATTTTCCATCAAAGCTGCAAGTACAAGGCCTTCCCTACCCAAATGCTGAGTTAAGCTGTCTAGAATAATCTTTCCTAATCGACGTTATACACCCAACTTGACAAGATTCAAACCCGATTCAGTTGATATTTGTAGGCCTTTCTGGACACAAACCACTGCACCTAACTGGACTAAATTTTTAACAGCTATAATTATTGCCTCATGGCTTGGGGCTTGAACAAAGTCAAAGGATTCAAGGTTCTCGATACCCAAAGCAAGAAGTTTTAGAAAGGAAATTCCTAGAATGGCATGTGAAGAATGTAAAAGTGTCACCTGCTTTTGTAAACAATTTTTACACCGAAATGGGTGTTCACAAATGCCATGGATCCCCCTCTATTAAGAATGAGAAGAAGGTGATTCCTAAAGAATGTGCATTCTCTATATTTTTTTGAGACTTTAATTAAATATTTTTCATTAAAACCCATCAGTTGTGCTTTGCCTTCAAAACCCTATATAAAGTATTTCCATTGTGAAATTTTGGTTGTAATATGGATTGCTTTTAGCAATTGTGGAGTTTTTCTTGTTTTCGATTCCTTCTTTGTATCAGGACCAATATTTTTGGGAATATTAGGGTTAAAAAATTTATTGTATTGGGCATTTTTTCATCATTAGACTTCCTTCTGGTCTGCAGCCTACAAATTATAGTCGTAAGGTAGTAATATTACAGGAGCTTACTGCCTTTGTCCCTCAAGATAAGTGTGATGTAGTTGTATACAATTCAGATACTAATGATTTCTATACACGAGCTCTAATTACATTTGATAGTAGCATACATTTGAGGGCAATGAGGGCATTGTCTCTGCTGTGAAGGAAATTCCTAAAGGTTCACATTCTTCTCATTCTCCAAGTGTCACCTGCTTTTGTAAACAATTTTTACACTGAAATGGGTGTTCACAAATGCCATGGATCCCCCTTCCTACTTCATGGCAATGAGCTACCTTCTAGCTCTATTAGTGTAAAGGATTTGGCAAGTGGCCAATATTGTATCCACATGAGAACTGGTTATGCTGGGGATGATGTTGGTCCAATTGATACTGGGGATGCTAGTAATTATGATCCTTCAACTTATGCTAGAAATGATGCTCGTTCAACTATGTAATGAAACAGTCTAAGATAAAGGTCAACCTTGTTGGTTGACCATCCATCCGGTGATGTTCATATTGACTTTGGAGGTAAAATGTTGATCTTCCTCAACGTATACCGTGTGTCAGGAATGGAGCTTAGGATTTAACTATTTACCAAGAGAGGACATTACTATATATATGTAGATTTACTCCATCGATTAGGTGGATAATTAGATCATCGAATCATTCAGTAATTATTGTATAGTCGAGTAGACGGATAATTAGGTCATTGAGTCATCAACCAATAATTCACTTTTGAGTCTCAGTAGGTCCACGTAAGCCACCAGAGATATGCATGAACTATTTGAGTCTAGAAAGGTAGGATTAAGGGTATGCATTCGATAAATTTAGGTGAACAATTTTGTGAAAATAATATGGAATAGAGTATAATTGAAATTGTGAATAATATTAGTTTTAAATTGAGGGAGAATGTTATAATATTAATTTAAGAATTTGTATTCTAAATCAATTTTTAAGTTCTAATTTTTTTTTTAATGTAGATAATGTTGTATAAACTATTTATGTTTTGTAATTATTGTACATGTTGACTATTAAAAGAGGAGTGTTAATGTGGAAAAAATCCATGGCATGTGAAAAACTGGATGAAGATAATTATAATGATCCCATCAAAATGTGCTAAACCACAAACAGATGAATGAGGCTTGAACCTGTAATGGCTTTCATTTTCATTTATTCTTCAACTGCACATGAATTTTGTGAAACAGAGTTAGTCAAGGAAAGTAACAAGTGCAAACCTTGTAGTACTGATGTTTTTCAGAAATCACATGTTCAGCAGCAGCGGTCTAAGTTTCCCAGGAGCCTCTTTCTCCTTCTCTCATATTATTCTTGCACCAAGTATAGATTTCTGCTACATAAGTTTCATATTGGCGTTTCAAAATTTTCCCTGCCATGAGAGGTATTTTGTAACACAGTGGAAATTTATTTTTCCCCACCCTCAAGCACTAAGAGATAGTGAGATTCTTGGTATCTTGCCAGTCCTTAGGGGAGAATTTGTGAATAGTATTAAAAATCACCCCCTAGACAGCCTCATTATTTTGCATAATCATAGTGGACTCATAAAATGTTGTTCCATAAGATGACACACTGTCTCAAGTCCCCCACCTTGTGGCTCCGATGGATAGGCCCAGTGTAAATGAAACTAAGGCCAAAGAGTTGGTGATAAGGTTGTTGCTGGAGGAAAGAGTGGTATAGGATGTTGATCAACAGTACAGAAAAGGTATTGGTGTGTTATCAAACATATCCATAGCCTCCCCGAAGTAAGCATTATACTGTAGTACTAGGCCTAACTTGGGTGGTCTAGATCCCACTTTATTAATTTGATAAGGTATACAAAGTAGCCAAGGATATTGAACGTAGAAATATGGTTAGCATGTTCTTGTACTTATCCTGCACAAATTAACTTATGGGTTATGTTAACTAGGATTAATTCATAAAATACTCTTTTGACACAAGTCCATCTAAAATGTTACAATTTACTAAATTTTAACACCGCAAATGGATCTAGAGAGAATCTATCTCTAGCGTCAAAATTTAGTAAATTGTAACACTTCATCGCCAAAATTGTGATTTTCCATTGTTGGAGTGACAATAAAAAATGACTAACATAAGTGGCTAATTCATATTCTTCTAGCTAGTCATTTTTTATGCTATGACTAAATTGGTTTTTTATGTTAGTCATTTTTAACTCTCTCACTTATTATCTAGTCATATTTGTTAATTGGTGACTAAATTAGTTGTTAATTTTAGTCGTTTATAGTTGGGTCAATAAAAATTGCTCATATTTAGTAGTAAATCACTTGAAAAACCTATGGTGGCTAGAATTTTTAGTCACCTAGTAGCTAATTCCTCATTTTGTACTAGTGTTTGCATTATTTTCTTTAATAGATGATCCACTAACATTTGAGGAAGATGTTGAAGATGAAGTATGGGCACAAGCCATGGATGAAGAAATAGAAAGCATTGAGAAAAACCATACGTGGGAATTGGTTGATCTACCAGAAGATAAGGATGTAATCAACGTCAAATGGATTTACAAGAAAAAGAAATATGTTGATGGGAATGTGCAGAAACACAAATAAAGAATGTTCGCAAGAGCGTTCACACAGCATCCCATCATTGATTTCAATGAAACATTCACATCAGTTGCACCCATGGATTCAATCAAAATAGTTTTGGCCATTGTTGCACAAATTAACAAATGGTTTGTTTATCAAATGGATGTTAAATTGACATTTTTTAATTGCTATCTAGATGAGGAATTATATGTGGAACAAGCACAAGGATATGAAGTTCCGGGTCAAGAGCACAAAGTTTATAGTTTGAAAAATTTGCTCTATGGTTTGAAGCAAGCTCCAAGAGCTTGGTACAATCATATTGATTCCTATCTCACTGAGAATGGATTTCATATAAATGAAAGTGAGACGATGTTGTACACCAATGTGAATCAGAAAGGTAACATGTTAAATATCTTCGTGTATGTATATTATTTAATATTTACTAGCGATTTTGGCATAAAAGAATTTAGAACAGTCATGGAAAGTGAATTTGAAATGATTGATGCTGGACATTGAATTCCAACAATCTGAAAGTGGTATTTTATATCACAGTCAAATTATGCAAGTACATTTTTAAAAAGATTCAATATGTCTAAATGCAAGGCATCCCCAACACTAGTAATAATAGGTTTAAAATTGAGCAAGGATGATGATGAATCAAATGTAGATACTGTGTTATTTAAAAGGCTTGTTGAAAGCCTTATGTATTTAACAGCAACGAGACCAGACATCATGTATTGAGTATGTTTGATCTCAAGATTCATGGAGTCACCAAAATACTCTTATTGGCAAGCAACAAAAATAATTCCGAGGTATGTAAGTGGTACAAAAGACCTTGGAATAATGTATTCAACCTCAGAAAATTTTAAACTCATTGGATACACTGATAGTGACAATGGAGGTAGCACAGATGACAAGAAAAGCACATCTGGGTACACATTTCATTTTGATACAGGTGTTGTGTCGTGGGATTCGAAGAAACATGCCATTGTAACTATATCTTCAGAAGAAGTAGAGCCTAGAATGTTGTAGTTATAGGCACTGCATGTCAAGCCATTTGGATGTGGAGAATGTTAAAATATTTTTCACAGAACCAACAACCATTTTCTGTGACAACAATTTGCCATTTCCTTGTCAAAGAATCATGTATTTCACAAGAAAACCAAACACATTGACACAAGGTATCATTTCATAAGAGAATTGGTGAACAACAAAGAAATTTGTTTAGAATTTTGCAAGTCTGAAGAACAACTTGCAGACATCTTTACAAATCATTTAGCAAGGGATACATTCCAGTATCTACAACGCTATTTAGGAATGACAAGCTATGCTCAATGAACTATCTCATGAACAAAGCAATTTTTAGCTCTCAGACATTTTGTAATATTTTGTTTTAAAAAATTATGATCTTCTCATAATTAAGGGGGGTGTTAGAAATATTAATTACTCGCTGATGTGAATAGCACATCAGTCGACTCTGTCAGAGTCTGTAGCAGGTCAGTTTCTATTAGACAGTGTGACAAGATGAAGAGTTCATGTCTCTTGTATATAAGTGAGTCAACTTTAATTGTTGAAGCTAATTTTTGAGGTAGATAGCTATTACAATCTTTAATGTAAAGTCGGTAGCTTCAGAGAGAAGCAATTCTAGTCGATAGAAGTTTTCTATATGAAGAAGAATATTATAAATGTGTACACACTCTCAAGATACAGACAGATACCGAGAGAGAAGAGAAGTGCAGAGAAGAAGAATAAAAACTCTGTGAAGAGTTTGAAGCTCAAGCTTCTGTGTTTTGTGAAAGTGTTAAGAGTCAAGCTCTGTAAATGGTGAAACATCCTTGTAATTTCCAAATTTGTATTTACGGCTGCAATTTTTTGTTATATCATCACAAGAAATATAAATCCATATTTTATGGTTTAATACAATTTTTATTTACACATCTTATCCATTGTGTAAAAAATTTAGTTTTTATCTACGGAAGGGTTATACACAAGTCTTATTTAATATTTGAGTTTTATAATATTGTGAGTGAGTTGCAATATAGTTGTGTCACAGTTAATCCCAAGTAACCTCCAGTGAAAAGTGTTTTTATTATACTAAGTCTTTATAACTAGGAAATATAAATTTGGTCGCAGAGGAGTTGGTCGCAACCCAAATCTTGTCGGAGTAAAAGCCGTTTGAAGCCAAGTAAGTCTGTCGAGGTAAAAGTGAGTCAAGTGAAAAGTTTGTCATAGTAACTTCGTTGCAGCAATTCCATTGTTGCTATTTTAGTCACAAGACTTTCCACAAAAGTTAAAAGGGAAAACAAAAAGGTTGTGTTGCATGGTAACTCAAGTTATCTACCGTAACCGTTGTTTTCCCGTGACGGTTCATATAACTTATAATCTCCATCTTCCTGCACAGCCGAAGAGTTCAGTTTGGTGCAATTTAATTTGATATAATTAGAGGTGGTTTACTAAGTTTTGTAGGTTCTGGGTCGATTTAGAAACCCTCGAGACCTTAGAGCATAGAGAAACTATGTTCTTGGCACTTATAGAGCTATGCTTGGCACCCAATTTTTTTTGGCAGAAAGGGGCAAATCCGTGTCGTTTTGATAAAGGATTTGCTACAGAGTAGATTCAACGATCGCTAAAATCAGCATGGAAAGCATGGATCATAAAATTAGACTACGTCGACACAACCGACGGCGTCGGGCTGACTAAATAATAAATATTAGTAAGAAAAATAAGAGAATCTTGACGGTTGAACTGAAAAGTAATTCTCTTAATAGAGGTCTACCACAAAAGAGAAAAATAATATGTTTCAAGATTAGGATACCACTTCCGCAAGCTGTTAATAAACCCTTACCAAATGGAATATAAGGGACTATAGGGCTCCATTAATCGATGCCATGAAAAAAAAGGGTTAAATGAGTGAGGCTATGATCTAACCAGAGTGCCTATTTCTATGGTAGTCATAGTAAATTGTGATGAAAATCAAATTTCAAAGGCAGCCATTAAGACATGTATATGTCTTGTGTATGATGCATGATAATGATAGTTACAGGTTTTTTAATAAGTTACTCCATTAAATTTATTATGGGATCCAGCTTTATTATGGGGATTTAAGCATTATGTCTTATATTTTCTAATAGTTTAAGAAAAAACAAAAAAACAATTTGGACATATTTTCTAATAACTTAAGAAAAAAAAAATTGAACACAATATTATATCAGATGTTGGACACAACATCATATAGATCATGTCCTACGTAATATCATATCATATCCATCAAGTTGTCTTAAGTAAAAATTTAGGCCCTCAATATTCTAGCTTTCAAATCTAGAGGCACGGAATTGGTGGTCTATTCTAGTTAGATTTATAAAAATAGACCATAAATAGAATGAACCATAATTCTCACTTTATTACATGCTAGGGAACAATACCTTTATCTATGTACAAAAATAGGAAACAATACCTTTTTTTATGTACCAAAATAGGGAACAATACGTTGATTTATTATAATGTCTCTTGACTCAATAGTAATCAAGTTGTTGAGTGCTTCAGCTTACCTCCTCTTATCTCTAGTTAAGATGTTCACCACAATCATGATTATTGTACAAGAATGGAAAACAAATTGTTATTGACAATTGCTAAAAACGAATTGTTATTGACAATTGATATAAAGATCAAAATTGTCCAACTTCTTGCAAAATTTGATTTTTTCTAGTTCTAGTGTTTTGTCATTACACTTTCCTATTACTAAATTCTTAACATTTTCTCGTTTTATGTCTTTGTAACAATTTGTTGACACCAATTTTTTGTTAAATGGCAGGAATAAGCAGTTGTGTTGGTTTTAATCTTGTTATCCCTTCCAAAAGGTTTTTATATAATCAAGTTTTAGTCTATGAGTAACCCAATTATTACGGTGGATGTCTTATTATTCTCTTCCATGCAGTATAATCAAGTTTTAGTCTATGAGTAACCCAATTATTACGGTGGATGTCTTATTATTCTCTTCCATGCAGTAGGGAATAATGTAATAGCTCTGGTTTAGGTAAGTGTGCACTGTGAATTGTAGTTTTTATGATATGGTCTTCTTAAGTTAACCCAAATGTTTTTCCATGCAACCTCTTATTGTGAAATCACCTTTTTCTCCAATTATTATGGTGGATGTCTTATTATTCTCTTCCGTGCAGTAGGGGATAATGTAATAGCTCTGGTTTAGGTAAGTGTGCACTGTGAATTGTAGTTTTTATGATATGATCTTCTTAAGTTAACCCAAATGTTTTTCCATGCAACCTCTTATTGCGAAATCACCTTTTTCTTTTTTAGTGAGTTGATATCGACGCACCTGCTCACAGTTATTCCTTGTGAAAACTGCCACCACTCAGTGTACTTGTTGTTCCTATGCATGACAGATCTGAAAACACCTAAATCAACGTTCTTCCTCCACTACACTGGAATCCATGGTCGTTGCAATAGATCAACAAAGTTATTCCATCTCTTGTGTTGCATGGCTCCTATGTTCTTGTGTTTCATGTGAGTCTCTCACATCCTCGGCTCTGGACTCAAGGTTAGCGAACTGACATTGTTTTGACAGCTTTTAAATCCTGGTATTTGTAGACAATATTAACATGGAATACCTTCAAACAAATCCAGACATGCAATCATCCACGCATGCAACCTTCCAACTGTCAGTGTGCATGCTTATAGATCAATGTATCAACCTTCTGATGTGTGGATTTTAGTCTCATGTCAATTTCTAGTAATTCTCGTTTTTGGAATGGAGGAGAAAGAACTGATTATAATTATTATGAGCCCATGTGATCTGAAGATAAGTGAGAGCCCACTCGTCATCAAAAAGACAAAAAGTAAATGTAAATGGAAACAATAGTTTGTTGTGGCCATCCAGTCCATTAAATGACATGTATAAACAAAATGATAAAATACTTGACTCTGCTAGAAAAATAACACAACTTTTGTTTATGAAAGGAATTATTGAATTTGGTATTTGATTTGTCATATTCCAGGAAAAAGGTTATATAATTGAAGTCAGTGATGTAAATGGGCATTATTTAAACATATATTTTGGAAGTTTGATTGTGTGTGTGGAGTTAGTGGCCATGGTGATATATTTTGGAAGTTTGATTGTGTGTAGAGTTGTGGCAATGGTGAGGTGAATAAAAGTGGAGTAAAAATAAATACCAGAAAATATAATCTTTATAAAATATGCTGTTTTATAGATGTAAAAAAAAATTTAATATGAGAAAATACTTAATATTTAATTGGTTAGAAAAATAATACATAGTAATATGATAAGAACCATAAAGTTGAAGGGTTTTGAATAGTTTAGTCTCTAGAGTGAGATTGATGATATTGTAGTTAGATGAAGAAGATAAAATATTGTAATATTTTTATTTCAAAAAAAATATTAGATGCATTTTGGTATGCACTAAACTTTCTTAACTGTTTATTATAGTTAGGAACAAAGTTGTAAATATTGATATTATTGAACACAATAAAGATACAGCTAAAGAAAAATACACTAATTACATGCATTCCTTATAAACCATTAATAATAGAAAATTCACAAATAACCAACCATATATTTATAAACTTATCTTTAACTCAATCTACACCTAGAAAAATGAAAAAATATGTTAAAAGTAATAAAAGAGTGTCAATATGTGGAAGATAAGAACCTAAGAACCAGCTCAAGAATGTTAAAAGTAATAAAAGAGTGTCGATATGTGGAAGATAAGAACGGATCAGCTTGTAAGATTCTAGGAATCCAAGGGATAGGATGGAAGAATAACGGATCATGAGTCAAAGATGAAGAAGACATTAGCGAGTTCATCAATGCAAACCAATGATTGAGCCAACATGGTGGTGGAGTTTTGCATGAGGTTTTGTAACCTAAGAGAGTTTTGCATGAGGTTTTGTAACGTGAGAATGCAACAAGATAGCCATGCTTGATTTAAAATGAGTGTTGTATAAGAAATACTTCGATTTTTATCATTACATACTTACATGCCAGATGTTGAATTTATATAGAAAACTTGTGTGTGCCCCCTTACCTAGGTGTCTTGGTATATGGTGGTAGTATGTCCATAGAGTTATAGTTGATTAATAGTGTACCAATATTTGGCTCAAATGGACAATGAGTTCCAAGTTGCTAAATATATAAAAAAGTTGGAATTGTGATGAGTATAGAATCACATTTTAGAAGAGAATCAAAGTGTGTGAATCATTAAAATGATGCATGTATGAAATAATTTGTTAGTGGGCTTACATTTTTGTGATGTTGTAAACCATTTGAAATTTTTGTTGAACTTATAGAGTTGCAATCAGGTAATGTTATTTTGAAAGTGTGAATGTAATGTTGTTTTGAAAGTGTGAGATACATGATTGATTGTGCATGGAATTGAGAGTCTCATTCCATGTTAGAAATCTGAATCATAGGCAAGTTGTTATTCCCATGTTTTTCAAAATAGCCGAGAGGTGCTCTACAACCCAATATGAGGTAGATCTTGTAACGTTTGTGGAGAACTTGTAACGTTTGTCTATATTATGTCAGCAAAAAATAATATTGTCAAGTATAATATTGTGAGTGAGTTGCAATATAGTTGTGTCGTAGTTAATCCCTAGCAACCACCAATGAAAAGTGTTTTCATATCCTAAGTCTTTATGGCTAGGAAATATAAAGTTGGTCGCACGGGAGTTGGTGGAAACCTAAATTTAGTTGCAGAAACAATGGTTAAAAGCCAAGTAAGTCTTTTGGGATAAAAGTGAGTGAGGTGAAAATTTTGTCATAGTAACTCGATGGAAGTAATTCCATCATAGGGATTTTAGTCGCAAGACTTTCCACAAAAGTTAAAAGGGAAAACAAAAGGTTGTGTTGCGCAGTAACTCAAGTTATCTACCGTAGCTATCATTGTCCCGAGGTCTCTTATCAGAGCTAATTTAGGAAAGAAATATTGTCTTAAAAGGGAAAAAGTTATTTTCTAAGGAAATTTAAAAATTAAAAATGGCTTCTACTTCCTGTTCAAATATGTCAAGTTTGAAAACTCCAATTTTTACAAGAAAGAATTATTAGTATTGGTCTCTAACAATGAAGGAATTGTTCATAGGTTGAGATTTTTGGGATATAACTCAGAATGGTTATGTAGAAATAGCAGATGAGACAACATATAATAATCTCACACAAGCTAAGAAAGATGTCCTAAGGGAACTGAGGAAAAAAGATGGAAAGGCTATATTCTACATAAACCAAGCCATGCATGAAAGCATACTCCCAAGAGTAGTAGCAACAAATACCACAAAGAAATCATGGAACACATTGGGTACTGCCTATCAATGCTTGGACAAAGTAAAAACTTCCAAATTTCCAATTATGAGAAGATATTTTGAATCTATATCCATGATAGAAAGAGATTCAGTAGACTCATTCTACAATAGAGTTGTTGGTTTGATAAATCAACTAAAATCTCAAGAAGAAACCATAGCAGACCAAAGGGTGGTTGAAAAAATTCTCAGAAGTTGGGCCCCCAAGATTTGAATCTATGGTTGTGACCTTGGAAGAAAATAAAGACATGAAGGTGTTTACCATTGATGAGTTGCAAGCCTCACTCATCAATCATGCACATAGAATCAACATAACAAACACGTCATTGGAAGGTGCACTCGTAGCACAGTCATCCATAAGTCGTGGTAGAGGAAGGGGGGAAACAATTCTAGAGGAAGAGGAAGAAAGTTATCAAGAGGAGGACTCAACAACTGTCCTATGGATGTCTCTAGAATAGGATGGAATCAAAACCCAAGTCATCCAAGTGGTCACATGTTTGATAAATAAAAAATTCAATGTCATTATTGTAATAAATTTGGTTATTATGCAGATGAATGCAGGAAGAAGCAAAACAACCAAGGAAAGCAATCCTAGAACTAGTCCATGAACACCAGCAATTCGTTGAGCATAATGTTGATGGCATGCACATCCCCAATCGAATGCATTATCATCCAAGAAATTCCATGTGACATATGGTATTTAGATTCATACTGCAACAATCATATGACTAGTCATTTAAATTTCGTTTCCAGTCTAGATAATTCAGTTCAAACTAATGTTACACTTGGAAATAATGTCCAAGTTACTGTTTTGGGAAAAAGAACTATTGGTATTCTAACCAAAAAGGGGGATCATAAGTATATGCCTGATTTCTATCATGTCGAAGATATGAGACATAATTTGTTGAGTATTGGATAGATGATACAAAAGGGGTACAGAATTTACATGGAGGACAAACATTATGTGATTAAAGACACACATCCAAGCAACCAGCTATTAGCAAAAGTGTCAATGAGAAGAAATATCTTGTTTCCATTGAGGATAGTCTCTGATAATACAAGAGTTGCATTAAAGGAAGAAAAAAAAATTCATACACTGCGACAAGAAAGAAAATGACAACGTTGAAATTCAAGCATCATTTCAAATAGAAGTTCAGGATGATTCCTGGATGTGGCATTTCAGATTTGGACATCTGAATTTTAGTGAGCTGAAGTTATTGTACATAAATAATATGGTGAAAGGATTGCCATTGATTAACAAACCAGATAGAGTTTGTGAAGGATGCATTTTTGCAAGCAGCGTAGATAGACTTTTCCAAACGGAAATTCATATAGAGCACACACACCAGTTGAGATTGTGAACTCTGATATTTATGGTCCAATGCAGACATCGTCCATTGGTGGCTGCAATTATTTTCTTACATTTATTAATGAATAGACAAGAAAAACATGGGTATATTTTTTGAAATATAAATCTAATGCATTAAGTTGTTTTTAGCAGTTCAAGGCACTGGTGGAAAACAAGAGTGGTCACCTCATCAAAATCCTAAGGATGGACAAAGATGAATATGTTTCAAATGAATTTCTAAATTTTTTCAAACCCCATGGCATACAGAAGCACTTCACTACATGGTATACACCTCACCAGAATGGTGTCGCAGAAAGAAAGAACAAAACCATTACGAAGATGGTGCACAACATGATGGCAGCCAAGCATTTTCCAAATGAATATTGGGTTGAAGTAGTCACAAATGTTGTATACATTATGAACCGATGTCCAACAAAGAGCATGAAGAACAAAGTTTGTCAAGAAGCATGTATAGGTATGAATCATAGTGTTTCTAATTTAAATTTTTTTGGTTGTGTTGCATATTGATCTACCACACACATATTTTCTAGGGTGCAATCAATGAAGCGTAGGCTGAACCGGCACTATTCCAGCTGAAGAGAAAGCTTAGCTCTAGGAGATGCGCAGAGGTGAAAGGCAGTGCGTAGGAGGTGTAGCCACGCATGCCATGGATGTGAGGACGTGCTGACAATGCAGCAGGATGAAGGAGGAGCTATGCTCATTTGCCCATGAAGTTGGAATATTTCAGCAAGAGCATAGCATTAGTTTGGCCTACTCCTACTTGCTCAGCAAATTCCGACAAGATGAAGAAAACCTCCAGTGAGAGAGAAAGCCTATGGGGAAGGCTAGCTCTCTGTATGGGAGGCGATCACGAATGGATTAAAATACCAAAGGCTTCCATGAATGAGGTGCTCTAGCTGCTTCATGCTAAACCCTAAAAACAAGACAAATAACCAAAAAGGGAAACAGAGAGAGAGAGAAACGTGTTTCAGTAAAAACAAAGAAGACCTTTCTATTAGGGAGTGTCCTTTTATATAATTAGGAGATTTCTTATTTGCATAAATAAACATAATTAATTAATAAACCTAATTTAACCTTTTTTTATATTCTCCATGTTGCCCAATTCCTCCCTGTTTAGATATGGAAGCGTCCCGGCTTCCATGAGAAGGTGAGGAAAAATTATGTGCAAGACTTCAGCTGTGATCCACTTTTCCTGAGCTGGGGTTTGTCCTTGATGAGCCACGAGATAAGAAGTGTATACCTAGTGCCTTGTAGAATGGGTCTAGGTATCCAGGAGAGTTTATTTGGCAAAGGGAAGTTGGAAGTCTGGAATGCAGGGATGATTTTAGGGGCGAATTTTATCCGAGTGGGCTATTTTTCCATGTTTTTCTCCCAAAAAAACATTTTCCATTTTGCTTTTTTTGAAGCCCTGTTTTGCCCAATTTTGATGGGGTAAAATTTTTTCACCCCAAAAATCACCAAATTATGATATAAACGATATAAAACCCTTGTAAATTAAAACATTTTTTGAAAAATATCGCCAATCATTTTATAGTTGGTGTTTTAAGAATTGGTAATATTCGCGAACATTTATACACTTTTAAATAAGTATGGTTCCTTAAAATCACCCCTGCTGGAATGTTGTCGACTGGATGAGAAATGATGACTGGTTCCTATAGTAGGGGGGGCTCAAACAACTTCAAATGATTGACATTAATGAGATTGTGGATTCCCAGTTGTGGTGGAAGATCCAATCTCTAAGCATTTTCTCCAATTCTTTCAAGGATACTATAAGGGCCATATCTTATTGGCAGGAGTTTGTGATGCTGGCCTTTGAAGCATTTTTTATCCAAGTGTAACCAGACTTCATCTCCAGTTTGAAAGATCAGGAACTTCCTTTGTTTGTCATGGAATTGCTTGGCCTGATCTTGAGCTGCTTTGAGTGTTGTTGTGAGTGTAGTGTGGCATTGTGAAATTTGTTGTATAAATCGTTGGGATGAGGTTTGTTCCTTCTATTGGTGCATGGTACCTTGAGGAGCTAAAGTGATCCCAAGTAGACTTCAAAAGGAGAAAACCCAGTAGAGGAATATGTGGCCTTGTTGTATCTATGCTGGAGGATGTGCAAATAATTGTCCCATTGTTTGCTACGTCCAAAGTGAGTTCTAAGAGAATGAACCAAGACCCTGTTCACCACTTCTATTTGGCCATCCATTTGAGGATGGAATGCTGTGGAAAACTTGAGCTTGCACCCTAGTAGCACCCAGATTGTCTTCCAAAATGTGCTTAGGAAGTGAGAATCTCTATCTGATATGATAGTGCTTGGTAGGCCAAAATGTGGCCAAACATGCCGAAAGTATAACTCTGTTGTTTGTGCTACTGTTGTAGTTTTTGTGCATGGAGTAAAAAGTGCCATTTTGCTGAAGCGGCATACCACTACCCAGAATGCATCATGTTTCTTTTGGGTGGTTGGGAGTCCACTAAGAAATTCCATGGAGATTGACTCCCAAGGCCGTGAAGGAAGAGGAAATGGCTGATATAAGCCATGTTTTTGGTTGGATGGCTTGGATTGGGAGCATAATGCACAAGCTTAGATAAATTTCTCAACTTGGGGCTGCATGGAAGGCCAATGGAAATGGCATTGCAGATTTTGGATGGTCTTTGTGGTACCAAAGTGGCCACCATAGGTTGAATCATGCACCTTGTTGATGAGCAAGAGGCATTCCTGTGAGTGTGGAACACATAGCAAATTGAATTTATAAATCCAACCATCCCGGATAGTGTAGTCTAGGAAGAGGGTCTGATTGATCTCTGTGGGTCTGTGCAAGGCTATCCAAATCTTTTGAAAGTCCAATTCGGTAGCATATTGGTCCTTCCATGTGTCATAGTTGGTAAAATGCACCTCTAGAATGGAGAGGACTATAGTAGGTGGCCGACTGAGCAAATCAGCCATCTTATTTGAAGTTCCTTTCTTATATCGGATGACCAAGTGAAACTGTTGAATGTAGGAGGCCCATTTAAGGTGCCTTTGTTCCTGAATCTTTGACTGTGAATTGATGAAAATAAAAGGATGGTGGTCTGTATGCAAGATGGTTTCTTTACCAAACAAATAATGTCTCCATTTCTTGAGGGCTTGAACTAGGCTGTAAAACTCTTTGTCATAGGTGCTATAGTTCATCTTGGCATGGGAAAGAGTTTAAGAGTGATAAGTAATGGGGTGGCCTCCCTATTTAAGCACAACCCCAATAGCATATTGTGAGGCTTCAGACTCAATCTCAAAAGGTTGAGAGAGATCTGGCAGATGTAAAACCGGTGATGAGCATAGGGCTTCCTTGAGCTGAGTAAAATGACTAGTGGCTTCATTAGTCCAATTAAATGTTGAAGAACTATTAGAAAGCTGATGTAAAGGACGAGAAATATGAAAAAAGTACAGAATGAACTTATGATAGAAATTTATACCACCCAGAAATATTTTGAGCTCACTTGCTGAAGAAGGGAGTGGCCATTGCTTCAATGCTTTGATATGGGTTGGATTCAGTTGAATACCTTTCGAATTGACCACAAATCCTAGATATGGAACTGTATTCTGACAAAAATATGACTTCTTTTCTTTTACCTGCAACTTGTTGGCTCGAAGGATTTGGATAATTTGTCGAACATGTTGCATGTGTGCATCCCATGTATGACTGAAGATGAGAATGTCATCTAAGTATATGATCACCATGCGGCCCAAATGTGGTCTAAAAATGTCATTGATGAGTCTCATAAATGTTGTTGGAGTGTTGGTGAGGCCAAAGGGCATGACTTTCCATTCATAAAGACCAAATTTGGTCTTAAATGTTGTCTTCCATACATCATCTGGGTTCATTCAAATTTGATGGTAACCAGCTATCAGATCTCGTTTGGTGAACCATTTTGCACCTTGGAGGGTGTTGAGTAACTCCTCAATTCTGGGTAGTGGGTAACGGTTTTTGACAGTAGATTTATTGAGGGCCTGGTAATCAGTGACAAGGTTCATGTCTGGGGTATCTCGTTTGGGAATAACAAATGAGGGAGAGGTGCAAGGAGAAGAAGAGAGTTGGATATGACCATAGTTAATGAGCTATGTCAATTTTTTTTCCATTTCCTCCGTTTTTGTGGGGGCCAACCGATAAGTGGGGAAATTAGGTAAGGCAAATCCTAGGATGAGATGGATTGAATGGTCTATGTGCCTATAGGGGGACAGGCCCATAGGAGGTTGAAACACATTGGAAAATTCTTTGAGTAGGGGAGTCATGGCTTCAGGAAGAGGATGTGTGGTATTGTTTGGTGGTATAGGGTGCACCAAATAGAGAGATATACACTAATTAAGTTGGACATGTGGGGTTTTCTCGGTAGTAGAAGGGGTTTTTGGTTTTGTTGTTGTTAATATATAGGTGTGGCCATCTTTTGAAAGCTTATATTGGCGAGCTTTGGCTAGATAGCATTTCTTTGTGATTGGTAGGGTATTCCTAATAGTAAATCTAAACAATCCAAGGGGGAAACATCACAGAGAACAATGTCTTTGAATTGGCCTATAGCAAAGGTGAGAAGGCATTGCTTAGATACTAGGATATGGGGATCATCCTTTTGAACCCATCCGAGTTGATAGGGGTGTGGGTGCGGAGTAGTAACCAGGTTAAAGAGGTTGACTAGGGCTTGAGATACCAAATTCTTCTGGTTTCTGTTGTCCATAATCAGTAAGGGTAAATAATTTTTGATTTGGAAATTATGAGTGAAAAGTGGTTGGCTTGAGGAGTTTGAATCATCCTAGGTCATTAGGATCAAAGAGGGATCCACTTCGGTGGGATTGTCTAGAGCGATGTCTTTAGTGTCCTTTACTGGTGGAGTAGTAATGAGCTCTGTGAGTAAGGATTTGTTGGTCTTTAGATTTTGGAGGGTTCGACAATCTAAGGAGTTGTGTGAGGTAGCCTTATAGAATGAACACCAAGGTGTTCTTGTATTTGTATGGCTAATAGGATTTTGAGGTCGAGTAGGTGGAAAATGAGCTGAAGAGTTGGAGATGGTTGTTTGAGAGGGAGAGGCATGAGGGTTGGGGCTGTATTGAGGAGTACGACCCCTAGGATCAATATTCCCTTCGATAGCCAATTCTCTCTAAAAAAAATTATCTAATGTTGTATTTTCGAACAGCGCTACCTCTCTACGGAACTTCATCAGTAAACCAGCGATAAATTTAAGAATGAGTACATATTCCAAGTTTGGAGTGTGGAGCTGTAGGCACAGTTTGCAAAAGAAGTTGATGTAACCTTGAATTCTTTGTGAAGGAAGTTGTCTAATTTGATGCCATATCATCCATAGAGATTGCACATACCCTGGTGGGTAGAAGCGGGTTCTCAATGCGTCAAAAATTTGAGCCCAAGTTTTGATGGGTGTGGAAGATGAAGTTCTTGGAGTAGTTCCAAGTTCCACCACGAATGTGGTCTTTTATTGCTTAGTGTCCCACCAGGTTTGTGCAAGGCCTTCAATTTGTAAGGAGGAAATTTGAAGCTTTCCCTCCTCAGTGAGTCCTATGCATGTGTTAAAGTAGGTGGAGAGGCTATGGATCCATGAATCAACAGCTTCTCCATTGGTTTGCCCAGCAAACTTAGGGATTTGTATTCTAGTTTCCAATCGGAATGGGTCTAGATTGGTCTATTGTTGCATCCTAAACAACTCATTGAGTATAGAAGCAAGATCTTGGACTAGATTTGAAGCATTGGAATCGAATTCTACTACCAAGGGATCTCTTTAAGGAGGCATGGTGAGGCCAACTGAAGAACACAACCAATGTAGGTGGTAAAAAAAAACTGAAATAGAGAAAAGGAGCTGTAGGTATAGAGGGAGAGATCTGTATTGTTTTAGATCTATGAACCTCCTCTCTATTGTAGCTGAGATTTGTGCACCCTTAGGGCTATGAGATCTGTGTATTCACTTTCATTCATCAACTTGGAGGCCGATGAAATCTGGAATGTTTCATTAAAAATACCCAAAAAAAATCGTTGGAGCCCATAGTCAAGATCTTAATGCTCTGATACCATTTGATCTATCGAACACATATTTTCTAAGGTGCGATCAATGAAGCGTAGGCTGAACCGGCATTGTTCCAGCTAAAGACAATGCTTAGCTCTAGGATATGCACAGAGGTGAAAGGGAGTGCACATGAGGTGTAACGACACGTTCCCTAGATGTGAGGAGGTGCTGACAGTGCAACGTGATGAAGGAGGAGCTATGCTCATTTTCCCATGAAGTTAGAATATGTCAGCAAGAGCATAGCATCAGTCTGGCATGCTCGTACTTGCTCAACAGATTCCAGGAAGATGAAGAAAACCTCTAGCGAGAGAGAAATCCTATGGGGAATGATAGCTCTCTATATGGGAGGAGATCACAGATGGATTGAAAGACTAGAGGCTTCCATGAATGAGGGGCTCTGGCTGCTTCACGCTAAACCCTAAAAACAAGACAATTAAGCAAAAAGGGAAATGCAGAGTGAGAGAGACGTGTTTCAGCAAAAACAAAGAAGACCTTTTTTATTAGGGAGTGTCCTCTTATATAATGAGGAGCTTTATTATTTGCACAAATAAACATAATTAATTAATAAACCTAATTTAACCTTTTTCCATCTTCTCCACGCTGCCCACATATGCTCATGTGCGAGATGAGCTCAGAAAGAAGTTAGACAAGAAGGGATAGACATGTATTTTTGTTGGCTATGTTGAAGACAAAAAAACATACAAGTTGTATGATTCGGTCACAAGGAAAGTAATAATCAACCGTAACGTTCAATTCATCGAGAATGAATCATGGGATTGGACCGTCAAGAAAAATGTCAAGATTGTGTCGAATGTCAAGCATGATGACATGATGGAGGAAGTGGTTCAAATACCACATGTAAGTGAATTGGTCGCAGCACCATCGACTCCCATGACACCATGACATGATTTAGCACAAGGAACGTTAATACAAGTCGTAGCTCAATCTATGTCATAAAGCACACCAAGAGGAAAACAGATTCCATTAAGCAGTTTGACATCAAGAGATCTAGTGAATACATGAAGTCTGCATGAAATATATGAAGCTGGTACACTAAATTCCTTATCTCTCTTTGCATTATTTTCTAAAATATATGATCCAATAAAATTTGAGGAAGTTGTTCAAGATGAAGTATGGGCACAATCCATGGATGAAGAAATAGAATGCATTGAGAAAACCTAAACATGGGAATTGGTTGATGTACCAGAAGATAAGGATGTAATCAGTGTCAAATGGATTTACAAGACAAAAAAAGATGTTGATGGGAATGTGCAAAACCACAAAGAAAGAATGGTCGTAATAGGGATTACACAACATCCCAACATTGATTTCAATGAAATATCTACACCAGTTGCACACATGGATTCAATGAGAACAGTTTTGGCCATCATTGCACAAAACAAATGGAATATTTATCAAATGGATGTTAAATCGACATTTTTGAATGGCTATCTGGATGAAGAAGTATATGTGGAACAACCACAAGGCTATGAAGTTCTAGGTCAAGAGAAAAAAGTGTACAAGATTAAAAAAAATGCGCTCTATGGTTTGAAGCAAGTTCCAAGATGTTGGTATAGTTGCATTGATTCCTATCTCACCGAGAATGGATTTAATAGAAGTGAAAGTGAGTCGATGTTGTACAACAAAATGAATGAGCAAGGTAACATGTTAATTGTCTACTTGTATGTAGATGATTTAATATCTACTAGTGATTTTGGCACAAAAGAATTTAGAATAGTCATGGAAAGTGAATTTGAAATGACTGATTTGGGGCTCATGAAGTTTTTTCTGGACATTGAATTCCAGCAGTCTGAAAGTGCTATTGTTATATCACAATATAACTATGCAAGTACAGTTTTGAAAAGATTCAATACGTCTAATTGCAAGGCAACCCCAACACTAGTAATAATAGGTTTAAAATTGAGCAAGGATGATGATGGATCAATTGTAGATACTGTGTTGTTTAAAAGGCTTGTCAGCAGCCTTATGTATTTAACATCAACGAGACCAGACATCATGTATGGAGTAATTTTGATCTCAAGAATGGAAGACTTAAAAAAAAAATGAAAATCAGCGTTAAAAAGATTATTTGAATTTGAATTTTATAAAAATATATAATTATTTATATGTTTAAATGCAACATAAACATAACATAAGCGAGTGACACATTAACATAATATAAATCATGTTTGAAAATTAATATTAAATGAATGACACATTAACATAATGTAAATCATGTTCATCTTTTAATATGAAGTGAATGGCATATTAACATAATGTTAATCATGTTCATGCTTTAATATTGTTTTGTATTGAAGGGGATATTTCCACAAAGTTACTTGCGTTTATTCCAATCTTAGAATGGAAAAATAAATGGGTGTTTCCTCAATCTTTTTTATAAATATAAAGCTCTATATTAACAAAATGTGCCAAAAGAAAATGTCAAAAAGATAGAAATCCATTGAGCTTAAGTTAGTTTAAAAATTGGAAAGTAATATGGTGTAAAGTAAATTCGTGAGTTTTCACACTTTTGCATGGAGAATTTAGCTTTAAAAGGTCATTAAAGTATCTATTAGCAACAACCGCATTAAATTAATTAATGTGTCTGGATACGTTGATAGGCGTAAATTTAAGCACATACTATATATTGATGTTTTTTCCCTATAGTATGTGCTTAAATTTAGGCCTATCGACATATTCAGACACATTAACTAATTTAATGTGGTTGTTTCTAGTAACAAATGAGCACATAGACATATCTACAAAGTCACTTAATAGAAATAATATTGTTTAAATAATTATAATATATAATATTAAGTAGTGTATGGTGAACGGAGGGTCGGGAGGAAAAATGCCAGATGCTGGGGTTTTGACGCGGTCATAGCAGGGTGCACAGAAAGGCCGAGGAAATCCGCGCTTGGCCTAAGTAGGGTGGGGGCAATGAACCCCCCAATCTGGTATGGTGACAGCTCCAGTAAGGAACCGAGGGACATTTGGGAACAGTGGGAGCAAGGAGGGGATAAGTGAGGGGAGGAGAAATGGGGTGGGAGGATGTCTCCTGAGGGCCCAATCGATCCCGGTGATCCAGATCCGGTTAGAATCAATTTGGGAGAAAATAGAGATGTGGAAGGAGAAGGCCCTAATAGGGAAATTTGTAGGGATTTTGCCAAGGGAGAAAGATCTGGTTCATTGGATTCAGAGCACTTGGAGCCCAAAGGGGCATTATGACCTGTAATTGGGAGCCAAAGGATTTTTCACCATCATTTTCTTTAATCAAGAGGATCATGACAGGATCCTAGAGGGGGGGTCATATTTCTTCTTCTCAGCTGGGCTATATCTTCATCCATGGAAGGAGCGGTTTAACCTTGACTCAGAGGATATGACAGTAGCCCCGGTTTGGATCCGTCTGGTTGGGATTCCTGGGGAATACTGGGATATGGAAATTCTGTGGGATAACGGGAACTCTATAGGGGAATTTGTGAAAGTCACTGAGAAAACCTGTCTCCAGAGGCATACAACCTTTGCCCGGATCTATGTGTATATGGATCTCTCGAACGACCTCCCTAAAGCTATCAGCCTGAACTGGGATGACGAGGAATGGATCCAGCAAATTGACTATGAGCAGCTACCCTTTTGATGTAGAATTTACCATGAGCATGGCCACTTCAAGAGAAACTACCCCAGGGGGAGTCAGGAGAAGTATGAACCGGTCCAGGAAGAAATTACAGGGAGTGAGGGCTTCACTCAAGTCAAAAACAGAAGGAGGGGCAGAAGTAATGGAGGGCAGAAATTGTGCAAGGAAAGACCTGAAAAACTGGGGGGAGCGTCAAACCCCTTCCAAGTCTTGGGGGAAGTAGTGGAGGAACAGATGCACGAGGGGGAAGTGACAGGAAAAATCCAGGAGACCGAGATGCAGGAGGAGGTAGACACAAGCAATAGTGATAGCCGGTTGGACTCCATGGAAGTGGATGAAACTGAGGATATCGACTAAGGGGATCTGGATCTGGATGCCCTGGAAGCAGAATGCAAGAAAATTGGTTCAGGCTATGTCCCTAGAGAGTAGATCGAGCTCCTACAACAAGAAATTATTCAATCCAAAGCGCACAAGGATCTGGGGATAAGCACGGAGGGGAAGAAGGGAAGCAAGAGGAAAACACTGAAAGAATATCAAAAGAGGGGGAGGAAATCAAACAAGTAGAGGATAGCAAAAATAGGAGTCAAGCTGATTGAATCAAACCAATATCCCATGATCAAGGTGGCCTTCTCTGAAGTAAGCGAGGTTTCCCAATGAATATAGTGACCTGGAATATTAGGGGGTGCAATCACCCAAGCAATATTCGAACCCTAGAAAGGAAGATTAGGTAGGAAAAACCAAACATACTCTTTTTATAAGAGACCAAATGTAGCTTTAAGACAATGCAACAGATCGGGCAGAAGATTTGGAATGGAAACAAGGTAATGGCTTTAGATGCGGATGGTATGAAAGGGAGGATAGCTATCTTATGGAAAGCTCGAGAGGTGGACCTCATGGGATGGTGAGCGGGTCACTTCTCCCTGGTGGCCGAATTCCAAATCCTGGGTATAGATATCAGAGGGACAATCGTGAACATTTACGGGCCGAGTGCCTTCCCGTAGAATTAGGAGTTTGTTAACCATCTAAGATGGCTCTACGCAATGGCATCAGAGGGAAACTAGATAATAGGAGGGGATTTCAATTTGATTACCTAGATCTAGGAAAAAAAGTGGGGTAGACAGATGCTGGATAAATATCAAGAAGACTTTGGGGAAACACTCACCAACGGTACCCTCATAGATCTGGAACTGGGGGATGGGTGGTTCACATGGAACAATAGGAGGGGAAAAGATCACTTAGTGGCTTCAATACTAGATCGCTTCCTAGTGATAGAGAGTATGGTGAGGGGGGTAGGAGAGATTAGGGAAAATGTGATCCCCGTAGTTGGCTCTGATCATTGGCCCGTGTGTCTAAGATGGGAAGGGGAAGCAGATCAGTTGCCAAAACCTTTTTGCTTTGAGAAATTTTGGCTAGAGCATAAATACTTTAAAGGTCTATTTGAGCGGTGGTGGAAGGAGATGGATGACTTAGGGGGGACAAGGATGTACAACTTCCAACAGAAGCTTAAAGTTCTGAAGGCTAAAATCCGTACCTGGAACAGGGAAGACTTCGGCAACATATTTGAGGACAAGAAAAGGATTGTTTTGGAATTGACTACCATCCAACAAAGAGGAATGGAATCAGGGTGGGACCAAGAATTGAAAGAAAAGGAGAAAGGCCTTGGAGCCCAGCTGGAAGCCAGAGAGAGATAGGAGGAAGTCTTTTGGAAATAGAAGTCTCGTGTGAAATGGCTGCAGGAAGGGGACAAGAATACCAAATTCTTCTGCAATGCTATAGTGAGCAATCGGTTGGGATCAAATATTTATAACCTTAAACTCCCCAACGGGACCCAGGTGGGGACCAGGGCTGAGGTAGAATAAGGCCTATTCAACCATTTCAAGGGAATCATGATAGAGGAGAACAATGAGAGGGGCAAGGATATTTCTAGAATCACATCCTTGATTCCTAGGAATGTAGCAAGGGAGGATAATGAGAACCTCACCAAGCCTATTTCTCTACAGGAGGTTGAGGAGGTCATGTAGCAGATGGCTCAAGGGAAAGCCCCCGGTTTGGATGGATTCACAACCAATTTTTTTCCATCACTTTTGGGACATGATAAAAGAGGAGGTCTGGGCCATAGTAGAGGAATCTAGTGACTAGAAGAGGGGTGCTCAAAGCATTCAATGCAACTTTTCTTGCTCTTATCCCGAAGAGTGAGGGGGCTGATACTCCTGGTAAGTTTAGGCCTATAGCTCTCTGTAATGTGATATAAAAAATAATTTCTAAGGTCATAGAAAATAGACTGAAGCCCATCCTCTTGGGGATCATCAGAACAGAGCAATCGGTTTTTGTATAAGGGAGGCAAATTCTGGATGGTATTATTATGGTCTAGGAATCCATTCACTCGCTCAAAGACACGAGAAGCCCAGGCATGCTCATCAAGCTTGACATCACCAAGGCCTATGAAAAGCTCAGCTGGGAGTACCTGGAGAAAATTATTTAGGCTTTCAAGTTCTGTCAGGACTGGGTGGACTGGGTCATGGGGCTAGTGTCATCTCCTTTTTTCTCAATCCTCTTGGATGGCTCTCCGACTAGGATTTTTTTTTCATCTAGGGGAATAAGACAAGGAGACCCCCTTTCTCCATTCCTCTTCATTCTGGCTGTGGAAGGGCTTAGCAAACTCATAAAAGCTCAAGAAGGACAAGGGAGGATAAGAGGTCTGTCTTTTTACGAAGGCATGGATAAACAAACTCACCAGCAGTTTGTGGATGACACTATGCTAATGGGGTACCCTTCATTCCAAGAGGAGAGAGCCTTCAAAACTAGTCTAGTGACCTTTTCCAAGGCTTCGGGGCTTGAGGTTAATCCAAAGAAATCCTAGATTTTCTTCTTCAATTCTCCGCTCATAACCGAGAGAAACATTGGAAGGATTTTGGGATTTTAGAAGGGGAGGTTGCCAACCTAGTTTCTTGGGGTTCCATTGAGCCAGAATCTAATTAGGCAGGACTCCTGGAAAGACTTGATAGACAGGGTGAAAGCTATACTGACAAGCTAGGCTATCAAACCTCTAAATCTGCCTGGGCGACTATTGATAGTCAAATCCTTCATTCAAGCCATGCCCATGTATCTTCTATCAGTGATGTCGGCCCCAAAGTCAGTGCTAAAAAAAATTAGAAGCCTCCAATGAAACTTCCTTTGGGCTGGGAGAGAAAGTAAAGCAAAATTTGCCCTAGTTAGCTGGGAGAAGGTGAGCATGCCAAAGAAGAATGGGGGCCTTGGTCTCCAAGACCTTGAAGTTTTGGGGGAGGTGCAGGGAGCCAAGATATGGTGGCAGTGGTGCAATTACAAGCAGGATCCTTGGGCCAAGATATGGCACATTAAGTATGTGAGGGAATGGTTGTCCTCTCAGTTGGTTCGCTTTAGTGGGGAGCCCCAAGGATCCCACATTTGGAAAAAGAAGAGGGGAGGGCGAAGATTGATCCAGGAGCATAGTTTCTGGGAAATTCAGGATGGAATCTTGGCAAACTTTTGGGATGAATCGTGGAACCAACACCCCAAGCTAGGGGAGGACTCGAAGTGGCAGTACATCAGGCTAAAATGCTTGGAAGAAGGCCGAGAAAAGGTTAATCAGTTATGGGAAGGAAATTCTTAGGGTGATAGGAGCAAATGGATGGTGCTAATCGGACCATATGACCAAATTTTGGAAGCCGACATCAGAGCCCTAGGGGAGGAGCTTAACACTCGATATGTCCATATCAAGGATGGGGCTGACATACTCAGATGGGGTTATTCCCAGAAGGGGATGTTTATCATAAAGGAGGCTTACAAAATTAAAATAAGGGGACAAACAGAGGAAGATGAGATCTAGGGGAAGGTATGGACCTCCAACCCTTGGCCAAAGGTGGACATCTTTTGTTGGCTGGTGGTTAGAGGGATAATTTTTATGGGGGAAAATTTGCGATGTAGAGGGATCCAGGGGCCATCCCAATGTGTCCTGTGTGCTAATCAGGAGGAGAGTATGGGCCATCTCCTTAATGCATTTCCTTTCGTATCCGAATTGTGGGATAAAGGTGCGCAAGCCTTTAGGAGAAGTAATAGGTGCAAAGGGAACCTGGCTTAATCCTTAAGGGACTGGAATCCAAAGGCCTTCAAGAACAATATCTTATGCTTTCTATGGAAATCCTTCCTAGGTATGGTTATCTGGGTGTTCTGGAAAGAGTGGAACAATAGGATTTTCAAGGGAAAAGGGCAGTCTTAGGAGGAATCCTGGAAAATCATAACTTCCAACCTGATGGAGACAATCCGTAGCATGCAGTGGAGTGATGAAGATAAATATTTTGTAGGGAAGGAAAAAGGAATGCAAAGGTATGGGGCCTGGATAAGGGAGTCATCAGTGAACTTCACCAAAAACCCAAAGTCTGTAGAGTGGAGAGCCCGATATCATGGTCACCCCCCTCACATTAGGTGGTTAAGGTAAATTTTGATGGCACTGCCAAAGGCAACCCAAGGGAGCTAGGATATGGAGGGCTCAGTCGAAACAATAATGGAGAAATATTACAGGTCTTCTATGGCAACTTAGGGCACGATACCAATAATTCTGTGGAGTGGAAGGGATGATCCTGGGTGTCCAAATCGCTATCATGAATGGGTGGCTGGCGGCGATAGTCGAAGGGGACTCCCGGATGCTCATCCACATGGCTCAACAGATGGAAAATTGCAAGTCACCAGAGAAGGTAGCATCCACCTGGCGTCTTGCAGGGATACTGGAAGACCTTCGATCACTGATCATGATGTACCCAATGCTATCCTTTCACCACATCAGGAGAGAGGCTAACCAGGTAGTGGACTTAATGGCTAGCGTGGGGGTCTCTAACATCAGGGCCAATCAGAGGGGATGGCTTGATGAATTCAAGGAAGAGCAATGGATGCCCAAATGTCATCAACTCGCAGCTCATGATGGGGGTGACAGGGGGTAGATGACAAGATGTACAAGCGAGGAACGTGGCTGGGACAGGAGGCCGCAAGTTCCTCCCATTCTTCGTCTTCATTAGTGCTCTGCAGGTAGTCTAGATTAGGGAAATCCGAGCGTATCCTTATTACATTAAGAGAAGGTACACAGGAGATATGGAGAGGAATGAAAGTGCAGTCTCCACACGGACAAGTGATGCAGTTGTGATGAAGACACTAACGTAGAACCCCATGCGAGGTACAGGGATGGAAGGAGGCTGTATTTTGGTCATCATGGCCTGAGATGGAACTGTTAATCCATTAATGGGAGGCTTGATTATTTATTCGACCAAGGTGGCTAAGGAAACTTGATGTGATCGAGGGAGAGCTCAAGCTAGAGTGCTAAGTTTAGACGGGGATTGGAGGAGAGGAGGAGGAATGAATGATAGAGAGGAGAGCAAAGCTAAGAAAGGTAAAATGACCTCACCTCGAGGTGGTCTAGGGAAACTGGGGGGCAGTGAGGGTGCGACAGGTAGTCGGGGCAAAGGACAAGATTGCAATTGGAAGGGGAAGAGAGCAGTGACTAAGGCCCAATCGCAGGCTCAGGCTGCGATGGATGCATTTAAAGACCAAATCCCACTCATATCCAGACTAGTAATGGAGAATGTGGAAAAGGCCCTCTGGGATCAGGTCAAGTCTATGCCAATTGAGTAGGTTCATGAGGAGGTGGATGGGTGGTTCTCTAATCAAGGGTCCACGGCGAGATGTGCATCTACCCATGATCATCTGGTGATGATATACTAGGTCCTTATGAAGCTGGTTACTCAGGCGAACCTTAGGTCTGTGGCCAAAATAGAGGAGAAGATGACCGAGATGCTGGAAAAGAAGGAGGATGACGAGGAGCCGGTGAAAGCATGGAAGGATCATAACAAAGAATGTAGCAAGATCCTCAACAAGGTGGAAGCTCTCAGTGTGGATTCCTGCCTCATGCACAGAAAGGTGGACTAGATAGCATCCTGCTTGGGGATTGCTTTATACTATTTGGGGATGGAGCAACTCACGGTAGGAGGGAATGGGTGGTGCACTAGTGGGAGGAATATTCATGCTAATCCAGTGGAGCATAGTGCAGAGGCGGCTCTGCGTCCGAGCGGACGCTGTTAGTCTAGGGGCCTTATTCTAGATCCCTCGGTGCTCCCCTGAGGCCTGTTGATGTCTTTCTTTTTGAGGTCTGTTTATGATTAAGGTGGTAGCGAAGTTGGCCTATAGCTTTTTTTAGGCAGTGTTTCTTTTATGTTTTCAGTTAGTAGGAAGCTAGACACGGTAAGAATATCAGGGATTGAGATCTCCACAATGGGAACTCTCCCAGCTTTTGGGTGGGGCAACTTATGGAAGTCTCAATGTAATTGGGATGGGTAAGGTCTCGTGCGGGTCATCTAGGACCTACAGTTTTGGTGGTCTTTCTTTAAGCAGTAATATAACTTTTATTTACAAAAAAAAAAAAATTATAATAAATAATAAATAATATCATTTAATTATTATGATATCATTTAATTAATATTAAACATTAAAAAAACATAATATACATAAAATATTATTAATTTAATGTTTTCCCAGTACTATATATATATAAAATATATCATCAAGTTAACTATATCCAATATTATTTATTATACATGTTAACCATACTTTATTCTTTAACACCTTTATAATTAATTATTTTAATATCCATTTCTAACATATTAAATAATATCATTTTATAAATCATATAATTTGAATAATTAATTATTATATTACAACTAATAAGCCATATTAATTTATTAATATTTGATATAAATCTATAATTACTATATAATTTGCATATTTATTAATATTATTATACATTTTACCTAATAATAATCTTTTCTTTATTTATTATAATATTTTAGATGATAATACAATAATAATAATAGTTAATTAAATGTAATTAAATAATAATATCATAATGTTAGTATTTAATTAAGATATTAATATGAAAGTATTGGAATATAATATTTAATTAAAATATTATTATTAGAATAATAATAAAATTAGTTAATTAAAAATAATATTATTTAATTATAATATTGTATTATAATATGTTATTTATTAATCCATTAATGATACATACAAAAATTAAAGAATATTAAAATTTAATTAAATAAAATAATTCCTTAAATTAGTATAACAAAATCAAGTTATATATAAATAAAACAAATATTAAAATATAGTATTTAATTAAATTATTAAATTGTTATAAATAATAAAACCAAATTATATATATATATATATAAAATTTAATTATAATTTTATAGCATAATAATCAATTTTTTTATATTTATAGTACATAACGAGTTTAAAAATTAAATTTATTATTATAAAATTTAATATGTATTGATGATAGATATGGGTATTAAAAAATGAAGTATTACAACACATTACAGTGTTAATAAAGCTATATTTCTTAATTAACTATTTTGTTAATAAAATATTAATATATACTAATAATAATATTTTAGTATGGCCCACTAGGCGTAGGTGGGTACTTCCTTACAAAATAATAAATATTAATATTTTTGTATATTTAATTTAATTTTAATATTACATAGTGGTTATTATATTTATTAATGATTTTATAGTCATTATTACTTTTAATATTTATTTTATTGCAAATTAAAAATAATTATTAAATTGTGAAAATATAATTATGAAATGTAATAAGGTCTATTGATGTAATCAGAAAAATTAATAAAATTATTATATAGGCATATCAACAAAATAATAATAAATTAATATGCTACAATTAATTATTATACTATTATTTTTTTATTATTAATATTGATAAATTAATATTTTCATTAATTATAATATAATAATTAATTAAATATTTAAATATTATTATTAAAGAAATAGTATTAATTATAATCAAATCCAAATATAAATACATTATTAACTAATTAATTATTAATTAATAATTAATTAATATTATCAAAATATAAACTATAAAACAATTTTTTTTTAGAATCGATTATAGTTATTTAATAGTTATTTATTATAATAATTAATTATCAATAATTTTTAAAATTATTATAATTAATTACTATGTTTTAAATATTATTATTTGTAATATTATAATATTAATTAAATATTTGTAATATACAATTTATTAAAAATAATAAAGCTACATTAAAAAAATTATATTAACTAATTAATAATATAATAATACATTAAAGTAATGTAATTAAATTATAATGTATATTTTAGTCAAATACTTATAATATTATTAAGGATATTATATTAGCTATAATATTGTTGAGGATATTATATTATATTATTATATGAATATGGTATTTAATTAAAATATTATAATCAAAGTAATAATAAAATATTGTTGTTGTCATAGGTGTGGCTCATTGGTGATTCACTTGTTATGAAGTTCAACCATGGTTGAATTTGGTCAACCATGCTTGACTTTAGATCAACCATAGCCAACCATGGTTGACATTAGTGAGTGAGTTTCAAGTTTAGTTAATTGTTGTTTACTTTGGTTAACCATGCTTAACTTTTTTTTAACCATAGTTAACAATGGTTTACTTTAGTGAACCACCTTTCCATAATTCACAATGTGACATGAAATTTGGTGAACATCGAATGTCACATTATTAATGTGTCATATCTTGGGCATTGTCCCAATGTGGCATATTCCTTGACCAATGTTGCAATGCAGTATAATCCTTTTAATGAACATTTCAATGCAACTAAACCCTTGATAAACATGAGAATGCGACATAACTCTTCATGAACTTGGTTTCCTTTCATTAACCAATATTGATCGGGATCTTTAGTACTTCTTCAAGAATGGAAGCATTTTAAAAAAATTGAAAATGAGCCTTAAAAAAATTATTTGAATTTGAATTTTATAAAAATATATAATTATTTATATGTTTAAATGCAACATAAACATAACATAATCTAGTGACACATTAACATAATATAAATCATGTTTGAACTTTAATATTAAGTGAATGACACATTAACATAATTTAAAGCATGTTCATCTTTTAATATGAAGTGAATGGGATATTAACATAATGCTAATCATGTTCATGCTTTAATATTTTTATGTATTGAAGGGATATTTCCACAAAGTTACTTGCATTTATTGCAGCCTTAGAATGGAAAAATAAATGTGTGTTTCCTCAATCTTTTTTATAAATATAAAGCTCTATATTAACAAAATGTGCCAAAAGTAAATGTCATTTATAAATATAAAGCTCTATATTAACAAAATGTGCCAAAAGTGAATATCAAAAAGCTAGAAATCTATTGAGGTTAAGTTAGTTTAGAAAGACACAAAGTAATATGGTGTAAAGTAAATTCGTGATATTTTCACACTTTTGCATGAAGAATTTGGCTTTAAAAGGTCATTAAAGTATCTATTAGCAACAATAACATTAAATTAATTAATGTGTCTGAATACGTCAATAGGTGTAAATTTAAGCACATACTATATATTGATGTTTTTTCCCTATAATATGTGCTTAAATTTAGGCCTATTGACATATTCAGATACATTAATTAATTTAATGTGGTTGTTGCTAGTAACGGGTGAGAACATAAACATATCTACAAAGTATTAATAGAAATAATATTGTTTAAATCATTATAATATATAATAAATAATATCATTTAATTATTATGATATTATTTAATAAATATTAAACATTAAAAAAACATAATATACATAAAATATTACTAATGTAATGTTTTTCCCAATACTATATATATATGAAAAATATATCATCAAATTAACTATATCCAATATTATTTATTATATATGTTAAACATACTTTATTGTTTAATACTTTTATAATTAATTATTTTAATATCCATTTCTAATATAGTAAATAATATCATTTTATAAATCATATGATTTGAATAATTAATTATTATATTACAACAACTAAGCTATATTAGTTTATTAATATTCAATATAAATCTATAATTACTATATAATTTGTATATTTATTAATATTATTATACATTTCACCTAATAATAATGTTTTCTTTATTTATTATAATATTTAAGATGATAATACAATAATAATCCCGTTATCTTGTATGGGTGTGAGGTTTGGGGTTGCAGCATCTCTAGAGAATCCTGGAGAAAGATCGAGCAAATCCAGAAGTGTTTTATAACTTATAACCTCAAAATAAAAAACAATACACCCTATCCTATTCTCCTTATATAAGTGGGTCTTTACCCCATCGAGAGCCTAGCTATGATTAGACTCCTGTTATACAAGAACAAAATCAATAACATGGGAGACCATAGACTCCCTAAGCTAGCTTTAAACTCTAGCCAAAACCACTTAAGGCTCAAGCGTGGGTGGTATAAAGATACCAGGTCTTGGTTAAATCACTCGGAGATCGATGAAAATGTTGCTTTGCATAATATTAATAACATCAAAAAAATTATTTATTCTAAGTTTAAAGAAAAATTGTGGTGTGAGAAAGATTTAGAGGCTAAAAGAAAATTAAGATATTATAAGGAGGTCATCAATCCTACTCTAGAAGATCAAAAGTATCTCTCTGTTTTAATCAGTACTAAGAAAAAAATTAACATAGCTAAGATAAGAACGAACTCGCATGAGCTGCATAGTGAAACTGGTCGGTGGACAGTTCCTAAAACACCATGGGTAGAAATGATCTGCCACCTTTGTGAGAGTAAGAACATTGAAGATGAAAATCACTTCCTCTTAGAGTGCCCTGCGTACACCCACATTAGATCCCAGTTTCATAATCTTTGTTGCAATACCGACATTCCTAGCCTTTTAGCCTCTCAAAATTTTAGTAAGCTTGGGACTCTTCTTCCCAAGCTCTTTGAGCATAGAAATATAACTTTAAAGCAAACTAATTAATTCTCTTCTTTAGGTCCAATAGACCAGAGTTTGGTCTCAGGGGACGTTAACCATCAACATTAATAATAGTTAATTAAATATAATTAAATAATAATATCATAATGTTAGTATTAATGTTTTCCGTATTTATTATAATATTTCAGATGATAATACAATAATAATAATAGTTACTTAAGTGTAATTAAATAATAATATCATAATGTTAGTATTTAATTAAGATATTAATGTCAAAGTATTGGAATATAATATTTAATTAAAATATTATTATTAGATTAATAATAAAATAATGAAATTAGTTAATTAAAAATAATATTATTTAAGTATAATATTGTATTATAATATTTTATTTATTAATCTTTTAATGGTCGATTAAAAAATTAAAGAATATTAAAATTTGATTAAATAAAATAATTCTTTAAATTAGTATAATAAAATAAAGTTATATATAAATAAAACAAATATTAAAATATAGTAGTTAATTAAATTATTAAATTGTTATAAATAATAAAACAAAATTATATATATATATATATATATAATAATTTTATAGTATAGTAATTAATTTTTTTATATTTAAGAATTAAATTTATTATTATAAAAATTAATATATATTGATGATAGATATGGGTATTAAAAAATGAAGTATTACAACAATGTTAATGAAGTCGTATTTCTTAATTAACCATTATGTTAATAAAATATTAATATATAATAATAATAATATTTTAATATGGTCTATTAGGAGTAGGTGGGTGCTTGCTTACAAAATAATAAATATTAATATTTTAGTATATTTAATTTAATTTTAATACTACATAGTGGTTATTATGTTTATTAATGATTTTACAGAGACATTTTGACTTTATAATTTATTTTATTGCATATTAAAAACAATTATTATAGGTGAAAATATAGTTATAACTATATTTGAGAAAATTAATAAATGTTGGAATGCCACAAAACCATTAACTAATGTAGTAAGGCTTATTGGTGTAATAAAAAAATTTACTAAAATTATTGTATATGCATATCTTCAAATTAATAATAAATTAATATGCTACAATTAATTATTATACTATTTTTTATTATTATTAATAGTAATTCTTATTAATATTGATAAATTAATGTTTTAACTAACTATAATATAATAATTAATTAAATATTTAAATATTATTATTAAATAAATAGTACTAATTATAACCAAATCCAAATATAAATATATTATTAATTAATTAATTAATGTGTCACAATAATATTATATATCATAACATTTAGGGTTATATTGTAATGCATAGGTGACAATCATTAGATTACTTTATACATTGTGATAAGTTGAATGATGACCATTTGATTATTTTTAATTCATAGTTAAAATTTGATTTGAGTTTTTGTATATGGAGATGTTTTTTTGATTGAATGATGATGATGCCCAAAAAACACTTGAGATATAAAATAAATAAAAAATGTATTATGTTTTAAAATAAAAATATAAACTTTAAATAAAAATTATTAATTATTAATTAATTAATATTATCAAAATATAAATTATAAAACAATTTCTTTTAAAATAGATTATGGTTATTTAATAGTTATTTATTATAATTATTAATTATCAAAAAAAAATTAAATTATTATAATTAATTATGATGTTTTAAATATTATTATTTATAATATTATAATATTAATTAAATATTTGTAATATGTACTTTATTAAAAATAATATAGCTGCATTAAAAAAAATTATTAACTAATTAAGAATATTATATTAGTTATAATATTATTGAGGATATTATATTATACTATTATATGAATATGGTATTTAATTAAAATATTATAATCAAAGTAATAATAAAATATTATTGTTTCCATAAGTGTGATTCATTGGCTATTCACTTGTTATGAAGTCACATGGTGTAAAGGAGGTTACAAGTTCAAATCATTAGAGCAAATTTCAACTCAAAATGGGCCTTCTAACAAAAATAATAAAAAGAAAAAAACTACTTTTTTTGTATTTTTGACATATCTCCTTGTGATTTTACTCAAATTTCGATCGGGAGATCTCGTTGTATGCATAATTAAATTTTGCAGCCAACAAGTACCCACTCGACATACTTTGGACGAACCCCTCTGCCTCAAAAATAAGAAATACCTGAAAAAACATGATTGATGACATCATCATCACATTTTTTCACGTATTTTTTGTTTTTGGGGTAGTGGGGTCCATCTAAAGTATGTCGAGTGGGTACTCATTAGATGTGGAATTTTATTTTGCATCCAAAGAGCTGTTCTGATCCAAAATTGAGTAAGTACACATGGAGATATGTCAAAAATACGAACAAAAAAGTAGTTTTTTTATGATACCTATCCCCAAATTTATATTAAAATTTTGTGTAAGACCTATACAATATTTAAAATTTAAAGCAATTTCATTGGCTAACACACGATGACATGGAATTCGAATTAGTGTTAAAAGGCCCATTTTGAGTTGAAATTTCCTCTAATGAATGTGGATTTAATTATTTTTAATTCATTTGATTATTTAAGTTGATAATGCGACAACCATTTTTCTAAACATCCAAAGATACATTATTAATGTGTCACATCTTGGGCATTATCACAATGTGACATAACCCTTGACAAATATCACAATGTGACATAACCCTTAATGAACGATGCTAATATAACATAACCCGTGATAAAACAACACAATGCGACATAACCTTTATTGAACGCCCACTATCACATTATTGATGTGTCACATATTTGGTTGTGTTGACATATACCAACCAAACATTGTAACAAACCATGGCTTAATGTCGTAATGTGATATAACCCTTGATAACGTCACAATGAAATGTAACCCTTGATAAAGATCACAATGCGACACAACCCTTAATGAACATTGAATGTCACAACACAACTAAAAGAGTAAATCCATTTAACATTTTCATTTTGCACTGATCATAACATTAAAGTGCAATTCTTTCATCGAATTTTGATCGTGTAATACAAACTTTTCATAGCTTAATATCAAAACATTGTTTGTGTACACATGTGATTTTTTTTCGATTTTCAAAAGTAAAAGTCTTAACTTTACAGAAAAATACATCATTTTGGCCATACTTAACCATGGTTGACTTTGGTGAACCACGTGGCCATAGTTGATAATGCAACAAGAAATTTTATAAACATCCAAAGACACATTATTAATGTGTCACATCTTTGGAATTATCACGATGTGACATAACCCTTGACAAATATCACGATGTGACATAACCCTTGATGAATGTCGCTAATATAACATAACCTGTGATAAACGTCACAATGAGACATAATGCTTATTAAATGACCACTATCATATTATTAATGTGTCACATCTTTGGGTGTGTTGACATATACCAACAAAACACTATAACAAACCATGGCTTAAGGTCATAATGTTATATTACCCTTGATAACGTTGCAGTGAAATGTAAACTTTGATAAATCATGCCCATTGTCGCAATGTGACATAACCCTTGACGAATGTTGCAATGCGACATAACCCTAGATGGACGACGAATTTTTTTTTTTAATTTTTAACAGAAACTATAAAGGGGTATATATAAAAGTTAGCTGTGCACAACCATTCATTACAGAGATGGAATTATATTGCATATATGTAGAGCAGAGATGCTGCACAGAGAGCCTATCCATGCGATTGTCCAAAAAACTTCACAAAGTGTGTGTTCAAAACATCTAAGACCATGGGTAGTGTATACCCGGACATACTAATTACATATTAATAGACAAAAAAACATACAACCAAAACTAAGGAGACTAGATTAAGGGTTGCCCCTAACATTTCCTGGTTGAGCTACGAACTCCTCCTCCATTGGAAGCACTGCTTCAGCCGTGACTACGTAAACTCTACTGCTTTGATTCATGGCCATGAATTGCTAGAGGTCCTCTTGGATCCTGTCGACTTTACCCATAATTTCTCACAGATTACTTTCATTATCATCGATGCGGGCATCATGATTGCTAATCTGAAGGGAAGTATAACTCACAGTTTTTCCCATACTTTTCATCTCCCGAGCCATTTCCTTGTTATCCATGACACTTATTGCAAGAATTTCATACAGTCTTCTAAGATTCTTTTTAATGTCCATAATACCTGCACTTTGTCCCGCCTGTGCCATTCTATTTACCTCTGACAAAAGGTTGCTTCGAGCGAAATTGTTGTGGGTGGCAGAACTAACAGGGTCACAAACTTCATTCACAGCCTGTAGATGGATAATACAAAGGCCAAGCGCAAGAAGCTCCTATTGCAATGAAAGGTTACCTTGATTACAATAAACCAGAGTGCCCACCGTGCCTTCCTGCCACCCTGAGCAGTGGCAGCCTAAAACCAAGGTTCGACCCAAATTGCCCGCAGGTTTGGAAGAGTCTGATCCGAGAGTGACAGTCTTCGACACCGTGAGAGAGCTACACGAGCAGGGGGAAAAGGCTGCTAAAGCGAGCCATTCCTTCACTACAGAGTGAATAATAGGGAGAGCCTGCCATGGGAGGCCTTGCAACCCCCCTTCTCCAATTCCTAAGACAACCTTCAAGAGGATACGCAGAGCTTCATGTATCCCGGGACCGAGAATTGAAATGGTATGGAGAGCCATATCGCTTCCAAGAGAAGACATGGAGCTTGGAGCGTGCGAGGAAGAAATTCCTTTCACTCACAACCTGGATACTTTTAATGTAACATCGTCTTGATGGTGGAGGGATCGATGAGAAGGCCACGTGGCGAGGGGCAAAGTATTGTCAATTAAATGAATGGAGCCGACGGATGGCATTTCGAGGTGGAGGTCAGCTGCTAAGGGACGTTGAATGACGGAGAAGGGGATGGAGGGGGGGGAAAGGAGATGGAAAGGGGGGAGGAGAAAGGAGGGGGTGAAGAGATAAGGGAGAAGAGGTGAGGGGGTGAGAAAAATAAAGAGGAGGAGAGAAAGGGGGCCAAGGAGACTAATAGAGAAAGGGGAGGAAGGATTGTTCGAAGAGTTGATCCTCAAACTAAGCCCATTCTTGAGGTTCTTACTTTCTTTGAGAAGATGGTATTGATTGGAGAAAATCCGATTCCTCATTAAGGAATATATTTGATGGTGGGAGGATTCTCGTTTTTCCTGTAGTGACCTCGCGGGAGAGAGGCCCCCAGATTAGCCATTTTATCCGCTTCAGAGTTGTTGAGCCTGAGAATGTGAAGAAATTCATAGGACTTGTGCATAAGGAGTTTAACTTTATTATATAAGAATCGACAATTGACAGCTCCCAAGGAGTATCCATTGATCAGCTTCGAGATAACGTGCTTTGAGTCTCCAAAAATGAGAACCTTCCGGTGATTTTGAGAATGAAGGAACTGCAGACCTTGAAGAAGAACCAGCCACTCTGCCTCATTGTTGGTTCTATTCCCTAGTCTCCAAGCGAAGTTTAATTCTAATATGTCCTCCGGGATCCAGAAGGATCCCCCCCGCTCCTGCCACCCTTGGACGACGAATTTCACACAATTAATGTGTCACATATTTGGTTATGTCGACATATACATAACACTATAGTGAACCATGGTTGACTTTGGTCAACCATCCTTGACTTTAGTTCGACCATATCCAACCATGGTTGACATTAGTGAGTGAGTTTCGACTTTATTTAACTTTTGTTAACTTTGGTTAACCATGCTAACATAACCCTTGAAAAATATCACAATGTGACATAACCCTTGATGAATGTCGCTAATGTAACATATCCTGTGATAAACTTCATAATGTGACATAACGATTATTAAACGCCCACTATCACATTATTAATGTGTCACATCTTTAGTTGTGTTGACATATAACAACCAAACACTATAACAAACCATGGTTTAATGTCGTAATATGATATAACCCTTGATAACGTTGTAGTGAAACATAAACCTTGTTAAACATCATAATGCAACATAACACTATACATTACTATGTAGAATGTGGATGGTTTAAACCGTTTCTTTTGTCAAACGACTATATATATATATATATATATGTATGTATGTATGTATGTATGTATATCAAGAAAATTCTTAAATAAATTTTCTAAAGATCAAAAGACACATTATTAATGTGTCACATCTTGGGCATTGTCGCATTGTGACATAACCCTTTATGAATGTCGCTAATGTAACACAACCTGTGATAAACGTCGCAATGTGATATAACACTTATTAAACACCCACTATCACATTATTAATGTGTCACATCTTTGGTTTTGTTGACATATACTAACCAAACACTATAAAAAACCATGGATTAACGTCGTAATGTGATATAACCCTTGATAACGTCACAATGAAACGTAAATCTTGATAAATCTTGGGCATTGTCACATTGTGACGTAACCCTTGATGAATGTTGCAATGCGACATAACTCTAGATGGACAACAAATTTCACATTATTAATGTGTCGCATCTTTGGTTATGTCGACATATACATAACACTATAGTGAACCATGGTTGAATTTGGTCAACCATGCTTGACTTTAGATCAACCATAGCCAACCATGTTTGACTTCAGTGAGTGAGTTTTAAGTTTAGTTAATTGTTGTTATCTTTGGTTAACCATGCTTAACTTTTTTTTTGCCATAGATAACAATGGTTTACTTTAGTGAACCACCTTTCCATAATTCACAATGCGACATGAAATTTGGTGAACATTGAATGTCACATTATTAATGTATCATATCTTGGTCATTTTTCCAATTAGGAATCCTTGACCAATGTTGCAATGCAGCATAATCCTTTTAATGAACATTGCAATGCAACAAAACCCTTGATAAACATGAGAATGCGACGTAACCCTTCATGAACTTGGCTTCCTTTCATTAACCAATGTTGATGGGGAGCTTTAATACTTCTTCAAGAATGGAAGACTTTAAAAAAAATGAAAATGAGCCTTAAAAAGATTATTTGAATTTGAATTTTATAAAAATATATAATTATTTATATGTTTAAATGCAACATAAAAATAACATAAGCTAGTGACACAATAACATAATATAAATCATGTTTGAACTTTAATATTAAGTGAACGACACATTAACATAATGTAAATCATGCTCATCTTTTAATATGAAGTGAATGGCATATTAACATAATGTTAATCATGTTCATGCTTTAATATCTTTGTTTATTGAAGGGCATATTTCCACAAAGTTACTTGCCACAAATTTACTTGCGTTTATTGCAATCTTAGAATGGAAAAATAAATGGGTGTTTCCTCAATCTTTTTTATAAATATAAAGCTCTATATTAACAAAATGTGCGGAAAGTAAATGTCAAAAAGCTAGAAATCCATTGAGTTTAAGTTAGTTTAGAAAGATGGAAAGTAATATGGTGTAAAGTAAATTCATGAGATTTTCACACTTTCGCATGAAGAATTTGGATTAAAAAGTCATTAAAGTATCTATTAGCAACAACCACATTAAATTTATTAATGTGTCTGAATAGGCGTAAATTTAAGCACATACTATATATTTATGTTTTTTCCCTATAGCATGTACTTAAATTTAGTCCTATCAACGTATTCACGCACATTAATTAATTTAATGTGGTTGTTGCTAGTAATGGGTGAGCACATAGACATATCTAAAAAGTATTAATAAAAATAGTATTGTTTAAATAATTATAATATATAATAAATCATATCATTTAATTATTATGATATTATTTAATTAATATTAAACATTAAAAAACATAATATACATAAAATATTATTAATGTAATGTTTTTCACAATATTACATATATGAAAAATATATCATCAAGTTAACTATATCCAATATTATTTATTATATATGTCAACCATACTTTATTGTTTAATACTTTTATAATTAATTATTTTAATATCCATTTCTAATATATTAAATAATATCATTTTATAAATCATATGATTTGGATAATTAATTATTATATTACAACTAATAAGTCATATTAATTTATTAATATTCGATATATATCTATAATTACTATCTGATTTGCAGATATTTATTAATATTATTATACATTTCACCTAATAATAATGTTTTCTTTATTTATTATAATATTTTAGATGATAATACAATAATAATAATAGTTAATTAAGTGTAATTAAATAATAATATCATAATGTTAGTATTTAATTAAGATATTAATGTCAAAGTATTGGAATATAATATTTAATTAAAATATTATTATTAGAGTAATAATAAAATTAGTTAATTAAAAATAATATTATTTAATTACAATATGTTATTTATTGAATACAAAAATTAAAGAATATTAAAATTTAATTAAGTAAAATAACTCTTTAAATTAGTATAATAAAATAAAGTTATATATAAATAAAACAAATATTAAAATATAGTATTTAATTAAATTATTAAATTGTTATAAATAATAAAACCAAATTATATATATATATATATAAAATTTAATTATAATTTTATAGCATAATAATCAATTTTTTTATATTTATAGTACATAACGAGTTTAAAAATTAAATTTATTATTATAAAATTTAATATGTATTGATGATAGATATGGGTATTAAAAAATGAAGTATTAGAACACATTATAATGTTAATAAAGCTATATTTCTTAATTAATCATTATGCTAATAAAATATTAATATATAATAATAATATTTTAATATGGTCCACTAGGCTAGGTGGGTGCTTGTTTAAAAAATAAAAAATATTAATATTTTAGTATATTTAATTTAATTTTAATATTACATAGTGGTTATTATATTTATTAATGATTTTATGGAGTCATTTTGACTTTTATAATTTATTTTATTGCATATTAAAATAATTATTAATTTGTGAAAATATAATTATAATTATATTTGAGAAAAATAATGAATGTCGGAATGAACGAATGTAGTAAGGCCTATTGGCGTAACCCGAAAAATTAATAAAATTATTGTATAGGCATATCTCCAAAATAATAATAAATTAATATGCTACAATCAATTATTATACTCTTATTTTTTATTATTAATAGTAATTATAATTAATATTTATAAATCAATATTTTAATTAATTATAATAGAGTAATTAATTAAATATTTAAATATTATTATTAAATAAATAGTATTAGTTATAATCAAATCCAAATATAAATACATTATTAATTAATTAATTAATGTCTCACAATAATATTATATATCATAACACTTAGGGTTATATTGTAATGCATAGGAGACAATCATTCAATTACTTTATAGATTGTGATAAGTTGAATGATAAGCATTTGATTATTTTTAATTCATGGTTAATATTTCATTTGAGTTGTTGTATATAGAAATGTTTTTTTTTATTAAATAATGATGATGCCCAAAAAACACTTAAGATATAAAATAACAAAAAAATGTATTATGTTTTAAAATAAAAATATAAACTATAAATAAAAAATATTAATTATTAATTAATCAATACTATCCAAATATAAACAATGAAACAATTTATTTTAGAATCGATTATAGTTATTTAATAGTTATTTATTATAATAATTAATTATCAATAATTTTTAAAATTATTATAATTAATTAGGATGTTTTAAATATTATTATTTATAATATTATAATATTAATTAAATATTTGTAATATACAATTTATTAAAAATAATAAAGATGCATTAAAAAAATTATATTAACTAATTAATAATATAATAATAAATTAAAGTAATGTCATTGAATTATAATGTTATATTTTAGTCAAATACTTATAGTATTATTAAGGATATTATATTAGTTATAATTATTGAGGATATTATATTATACTATTATATGAATATGGTATTTTATTAAAATATTATAATCAAAGTAATAATAAAATATTATTGTTGCCATAGGTGTGGCTCACTGGCGATTCACTTGTTATGAAGTCACATGTTGTAAGGAGGTTACAATTTCAAATCATTGGAGGAAATTTCAACTCAAAATGGGCCTTCTAAGAAAAATAATGAAAAGAAAAAAACTATTTTTTTTATTTGTATTTTTGACATATCTCCCTGTGATTTTACTCAAATCTTGATTGGGAGATCTTGTTATATGCATAATTAAATTCTGCATCCAACGCGTACCCACTCGGCATACTTTGGATGGAACCCGCTACCCCCAAAACAAGAAATACCTGAAAAAATGTGATTGATGACATCATCATCATGTTTTTTCAGGTATTTCTTGTTTTTAGGGTAGTAGGGTACATCCAAAGTATGTTGAGTGGGTACTCGTAGGATGTGGAATTTAATTTCACATCCAGGGAGCTCTCCCGATCGAAAATTGAGTAAATAGACATGGAGATATGTCAAAAATACGAACAAAAAGTAGTTTTTTTAATGATACCTATCCCCAAATTTATATTAAAATTTTGTTTAAGACCTATACAGTATTTCAAATTTAAGCAATTTCATTGGCTAACACATGATGACATGGAATTTGAATTAGTGTTAAAAGGCCCATTTTGAGTTGAAATTTCCTCTAATGAATGAGAATTTGATTATTTTTAATTTATTTGATTATTTAAGTTGATAATGCAACAACCATTTTTCTAAACATCTAAACATACATTATTAATGTGTCACATCTTGAGCATTATCGCAATGCGACATAACCCTTGACAAATATCACAATGTGACATAACCCTTGATGAACGTTGCCAATGTAACATAACCCGTGGTAAACAACACAATGCAACATAACCTTTATAAAACGCCCACTATCACATTCTTGACGTGTCACATATTTGGTTGTGTTGACATATACCAACCAAACATTGTAACAAACCATGGCTTAATGTCCTAATGTGATATAAACCTTGATAACATCACAATGAAACGTAACCCTTGATAAACATCACAATGCGACATAACCCTTAATGAACGTTGAATGTCACAACATAACTAAAAGAGTAAATCCATTTAATTTTCATTTTGCACCGATCATAACATTAAAGTGCAATTGTTTCATTGAATTTTGATCGTGTAATACAAAATGTTCATATGTTAATATCAAAACATTGTTTGTTTACACATGTGATTTTTTTTTGCTTTTCAAAAGTAAAAGTATTAACTTTACAGAAAAATACATCATTTTGGCCATACTTAACCACTGTTGACTTTGGTGAGCCATGTGGCCATAGTTGATAATGCAACAAGAACTTCTATAAACATCCAAAGACACAATGATTAATGTTTCACATCTTGGGCATTATCACAATGTTACATAACCCTTGACAAATATCATAATATGACATAACCCTTGATGAATGTCACTAATATAACATAACCTATGATAAACGTCACAATGTGACATAACGCTTATTAAATGCCCACTATGACCTTATTAATGTGTCACATCTTTGGTTGTGTTGACATATACCAACCAAAAACGATAACAAACCGTGGCTTAAGGTCGTAATGTGATATTACCCTTGATAACATCACAATGAAATGTAAACTTTGATAAATCTTGGGCATTGTCGCAATATGACATAACCCTTGATGAATGTTGCAATGTGACATAACCCTAGATGGACAATGAATTTCACATTATTAATGTGTCACATATTTGGTTATGTCGACATATACATAACACTATAGTGAACCATGGTTGACTTTGGTCAACCATGCTTTACTTTAGTTAGACCATAGCCAACCGTGGTTGACATTAGTGATTGAGTTTTAACTTTAGTTAACTATTGCTAACTTTGATTAACCATGCTCACATAACCCTTAACAAATATCGCAATGTGACATAACCCTTGATGAATGTCGCTAATGTAACATAACCTGTGATAAAATTCACAATGTGACATAACGCTTATTAAACACCCACTATCACATTATTAATGTGTCACATCTTTGGTTGTGGTTACATATAACAACCAAACACTATAAGAAACCATGGTTTAACATCGTAATGTGATATAGCCCTCGATAACGTCGTAGTGAAACATAAACCTTGATAAACATCATAATGCGACATAACATTATACATTACTATGTAGAATGTGAATGGTTTAAACCATTTCTTTTGTCAAACGAATATATATATATATATATATATATATATATATAGATATATATCGAGAAAATTATTAAATAATTTTTTTAAAGATCCAAAGACACTATATTAATGTGTCACNCGCAATGTAACATAACCCTTTATGAATGTTGCTAATGTAACATAACCTCTGATAAACGTCGCAATGCGACATAAAGCTTATTAAATGCCCACTATCACATTATTAATGTGTCACATCTTTGGTTGTGTTGGCATATACTAACCAAACACTATAACAAACCATGGCTTAATGCCATAATGTGATATAACCCTTGATAATGTCACAGTGAAATGTAAACCTTGATAAATCTTGGGCATTGTCACACTGTGACATAACCCTTGACGAATATTGCAATGCGACATAACCCTAGATGGACAAAAAATTTCACATTATTAATGTGTTGCATCTTTGGTTATGTTGAAATATACATAACACTATAGTGAACCATGGTTGACCATGGTTGACCAAAGTCAACCATGCTTTACTTTAGATCAACCATAGCCCACCATGGTTGACATTAGTATAATTAAATAATAATATCATAATGTTAGTATTTAATTAAGATATTAATGTCAAAGTATTGGAATATAATATTTAATTAAAATATTATTATTAGAGTAATAATAAAATAATAAAATTAGTTAATTTAAAATAATATTATTTAATTATAATATTGTATTATAATATGTTATTTATTAATCTATTAATGATATATAAAAAATTAAAGAATATTAAAATTTAATTAAAAAAAATAATTCTTTAAATTAGTATAATAAAATAAAGTTATATATAAATAAAACAAATATTAAAATATAGTAGTTAATTAAATTATTAAATTGTTATAAATAATAAAACAAAATTATATATATATATATATATATAATAATTTTATAGTATAGTAATTAATTTTTTTATATTTAAGAATTAAATTTATTATTATAAAAATTAATATATATTGATGATAGATATGGGTATTAAAAAATGAAGTATTACAACAATGTTAATGAAGTCGTATTTCTTAATTAACCATTATGTTAATAAAATATTAATATATAATAATAATAATATTTTAGTATGGTCTACTAGGAGTAGGTGGGTGTTTGTTTACAAAATAAAAAATATTAATATTTTAGTATATTTAATTTAATTTTAATATTACATCATGGTTATTATATTTATTAATGATTTTATGGAGTCATTTTTTACTTTTATAATTTATTTTATTGCATATTAAAAATAATTATTAAATTGTGAAAATATAATTATACCTATATTTCAGAAAATTAATGAATATCGGAATGCGACAAAACCATTAACGAATATATAAGGCCTATTGGCTTAATCATAAAAATTAATAAAATTATTATATAGGCATATCTCCAAAATAATAATAAATTAATATGCTACAATTAATTATTATACTATTTTTATTATTATTAATAGTAACTATTATTAATATTGATAAATTAATATTTTAATTAATTATAATATAATAATTAATTAAATATTTAAATATTATTATTAAATAAATAGTACTAATTATAATCAAATCCAAATATAAATACATTATTAATTAATTAATTAATGTGTCATAATAATATTATATATCATAACACTTAGGGTTATATTGTAATGCACAAGACAATCATTAGATTACTTTATAGATTGTGATAAGTTGAATGACGAACATTTGATTATTTTTAATTCATGGTTAATATTTAATTTGAGTTGTAGTATATAGAGATGTTTTTTCTATTGAATGATGATGATGACCAAAAAAAACTTAAGATATAAAATAACAAAATATGTATTATGTTTTAAAATAAAAATATAAAGTGTAAAAAAAAATTAATAATTAATAATTAGTCAATATTATCAAAATATAAACTACAAAACAATTTCTTTTAAAATCGAAATAGTTATTTATTATAATAATTAATTATGAATAATTTTTAAAATTATTACAATTAATTGCGATGTTTTAAATATTATTATTTATAATATTATAATATTAATTAAAAATTTGTAATATACAATTTATTAAAAATAATATAAGTGCATCAAAAAAATTATATTAACTCATTAATAATATAATAATAAATTAAAGTAATGTCATTGAATTATAATGTTATATTTTAGTTAAATAGTTATAATAATATTAAGGATATTATATTAGTTATAATATTATTGAGTATATTATATTATGCTATTATATGAATATGGTATTTAATTAAAATATTGTAATAAAAGTAATAATAAAATATTATTGTTGCCATAGGTGGGGTTCATTAGCAATTCACTTGTTGTGAAGTTACATGTTGTAAAGGAGGTTACCAGTTCAAATCATTAGAGGAAATTTCAACTCAAAATGGACCTTCTAAGAAAAATAATAAAAAGAAAAAACCTACTTTTTTTGTTTGTATTTTTGACATATCTCCCTGTGATTTTACTCACATTTCGATCAGCAGATCTCGTTATATGCATAATTAAATTCTGAATCCAACGGGTACCCACTCGGCATACTTTGGATGGACCCCGCTAGCCCAAAAACAAGAAATACCTAAAAAACATTATTGATGACATCATCATCACTATTTTTCAGGTATTTCTTATTTTTTGGGTAGTGGGGTCCATCCAAAGTATGTTGAGTGGGTACTCATTGGATGTGGAATTTAATTTCACATCTAGGGAGCTCTCGTGATCGAAAATTGAGTAAAAACACACAGAGATATGTCAAAATATGAATAAAAAAGTAGTGTTCTTTATAATACCTATCCCCAAATTTATATTAAAAATTTGTTTAAAACCTATACGTTGTTTCAAATTTAAAGCAATTTCATTGGCTAACACATTATGACATGGAATTTGAATTAGTGTTAAAAGGCCCATTTTGAGTTGAAATTTCCTCTAATGAATGAGGATTTGATTTTTTTAATTCATTTGATTATTTAAGTTGATAATGCAACAACCATTTTTCTAAACATCCAAATATACATTATTAATGTGTCACATCTTGGGCATTATCGCAATGCGACATAACCCTTGACAAATATCACATTGTGACATAACCCTTGATGAACATTGCTAATGTAACATAACCCGTGATAAACAACACAATGCGACATGACCTTTATTGAACACCCACTATCACATTCTTGATGTGTCACATATTTGGTTGTGTTGACATATACCAACCCAACATTGTAACAAACCATGGCTTAATGTCATAATGTGATATAACCCTTGATAACGTCACAATGAAATGTAACCCTTGATAAACATCATAATGTGACATAACCCTTAATGAACATTGAATGTCACAACACAACTAAAAGAATAAATCCATTTAACATTTTCATTTTGCACCAATCATAACATTAAAGTGCAATTGTTTCATCGAATTTTGATCATGTAATAGAAAATGTTCATAGCTTAATATCAAAACATTTCTTGTGTACACAAGTGAATTTTTTTTCGCTTTTCAAAAGCAAAAGTCTTAACTTTACAGAAAAAGACATCATTTTGGCCATACTTAACCATGCTTCAATTTGGTGAACCACGTGGCGATAGTTGATAATGCAACAAGAAATTTTATAAACATCCAAAGACACATTATTAATGTGTCACATCTTGGGCATTATTGCAATGTGACATAACCTTTGATGAATGTAGCTAATATAACATAAGGTGTGATAAATGTCACTATGCGACATAACGCTTATTAAATTCCCACTATCACATTATTAATGTGTAACGTCTTTGGTTGTGTTGACATATACCAACCAAACACTATAAAAAACCATGGCTTAAGATCGTAATGTGGTATTACCCTTGATAACGTCATAGTGAAACGTAAACTTTGATAAATCTTGGGCATTGTGACATGTGGCATAACCCTTGATGAATGTTGCAATGCAACATAACCCTAGATGGACAATGAATTTCACATTATTAATGTTGCACATATTTGGTTATGTCGACATATACATAACACTTTGGTCAACCATGCTTGACTTTGGTCAACCAAGCTTGACTTTGGTCAACCATGCTTAACTTTAGTTCGACCATAGCCAACCATGGTTGACATTAGTGAGTGAGTTTCGACTTTATTTAATTGTTCTTAACTTTGGTTAACCATGTTGACATAACCCTTGACAAATATCACAATGTGACATAACCCTTGATGAATGTCACTAATGTAACATAACCTGTGATAAAATTCACAATGTGACATAATACTTATTAAACGCCCACTATCACATTATTAATGTGTCACATCTTTGGTTGTGTTGACATATAACAACCAAACACTATGACAAACCATGGTTTAATGTCGTAATGTGATATAACCCTTGATAACATCGTAGTGAAACATAAACCTTAATAAACATCATAATGTGACATAACATTATACATTACTATGTAGAATGTGGATGGTTTAAATTGTTTCTTTTGTTAAACGAATACACACACACACACACACACATATATATCAAGAAAATTCTTAAATAAATTTTCTAAAGATCCAAAGACACATTATTAATGTGTCACATCTTGGGCAGTATCGCAAAATGACATAACCCTTTATGAATGTCTCTAATGTAACATAACATGTGATAAACGTCACAATGCAACATAACACTTATTAAACTCCCACTATCACATTATTAATGTGTCACATCTTTGGTTGTGTTGACATATACCAACAGAACACTATAACAAACCACAGCTTAATGCCGTAATGTGATCTAACCTTTGATAATGTCACAGTGAAACGTAAACCTTGATAAATATTGGGCATTATCACACTGTGACATAACCTTTGACGAATGTTGCAATGTGACATAACCCTAGATGGCCAACAAATTTCACATTATTAATGTGTCGCATATTTGGTTATGTCGACAGATACATAACACTATAGTGAACCATGGTTGACTTTGGTCAACCATGCTTGACTTTAGATCAACCATAGCTAACCATGGTTGACATTAGTCAGTGAGTTTCAAGTTTAGTTAACTATTGTTAACTTTGGTTAACCATGCTTAACTTTTTTTTTTACCATAGTTAACAATGGTTTACGGGCTAATGCACAATCATGGACTCCTTTAAAGACACTTTAGATGCCACATGATACTAGAATAAATGGGAAACTCTGACTTTAGGTGAGAATTAAGGGTACTTCCCTAACTTATTTGAAGATAAAGTAAAAAGAGAAAACATAGGTAATTGAATAAACTTTCATAATATATAGCATTTTTGCAGAGAAAATGTGTGTAAACGATTATAAATTAGTTTTCATGAAAGTGGGTTTTCAAATTTTCAGCACATCTTAACATATATGTTTGTGCGAGTGCAGCAATATATGAGGTAAATGATGTCCATTTGGGATAAAATCTTGCAGACATATAAAGGACATATGGGCCTAGTGCAACACTATTTATTCAGAATTTTCCATGAATTATTTTTTTTATTTATTAATTATTGAAGTGAGAAAAGCTTGAAATTAAAACCTTATGTGCGGGTGCAACACTTTAGGGGAAAAAATTAATGAAACCCTTGATTTCTTAATATAAGATCGTAGAGCTTGATCTCATCTAGTGCACCATATAGTTTTTTTGGGAAATGGTGATGGAAATCAAAAGTTATATAACAAACAATTGATGTATGTATTTTCAAAAACTGATGTGTGTCATTTAGAAAAATAATTATAAATAAATAAAACATAGTTTTGAAGGGAAAAATTACATATTTGGAATCGTCATTTCGTACTCTACAATATCCTACATTTTCATAAAAAAATATTGTGTATGTCATATCAAAACACGCCATCTAAACTCAGCATATTGATAGAGTTCTAAAAGAAAAGCAATAGCCCTGGTTGATTTGTCCTAGCCAATAGGTTCGGTATTCCGAAGTTGCTTCCAAACCTAATGCCAAACCTTAATCCTGCCAATTATTTAAATTTTAAAATAATGCATATGCGATATAACGCACATGCGATATAACGCACATGCGATATGAATAAGCTATATCGCATATGCATTATATCTCATATGCGATATGAATAAGCTATAATGCATATGCGATAGAATGCATATGTGATACAGCTTATTCATATCGCATATGCGATATTAATATGCTATAACGCAGATGCGATATATAGAATTATGTTCAGAGCTAATTTATGTGGCATGGATTCTAGATTCACAATGTCACTAGCTACTTCAAAGTTGTATGGGTGGTGAGTTCCCACTATAGATTACTTCATGGAAGTTCTCTAATGCTGCTAGCATAATTGAACTAGGTAAATTATAATGGTGCTATAGGTAAATTTTAACTAATTTGTTTTTTTCCTAATGCATCATTGTTCATCACCCTCATCCTCATCATCATCACCACCCTCATCCTCATCATCATCATCATCACCCTCATTCTCATCCTCATCATCATCATCATATAGTCATCATCCTCCTCCTCCTCCTCCTCATCATCATTGTTCATCATCATTGTTCATCATCATCGTCATCACCATCACCCTCATCAACTTCATCATCATCAGCATCACCCTCATCCTCATCAGCTTCATCGTCACCCTCATCCTCATCATCATCATCACCCTCATCCTGATCATCATCATCATCATCATCATCACCCTTATCCTCATTAGCATCATCATGGTCATCATCATCATCATCATCATCATCATCATCATCACCACCGTCATCCTCATTAGCATCATCATGGTCATCATCGTCATCATCATCATCATCATCATCATCATCACCCTCATCCTCATTCTCATCATCTTCATCATCACCATCATCCTCATCAGCATCGTCATGGTCATCATCGTCATCATCATCATCATCATCATCACCCTCATCCTCATCCTCCTCCTCATCATCATCATCATCACCCTCATCCTCATCAACTTCATCATGGTCATCATGGTCATCATCATCATAATCACCGTCATCATCCTCATCCTCATCCTCATCATCATCATTGTCAACCTCATCATCATCATCACCCTCATCCTCATCATCGTCATCATCACCCTCATCCTAATGATCATCATCATGGTCATCATCATCATCATCATCATCACCATCATCATCATCACCCTCATCCTCATCACCATCATCATCATCATCATCATCATCACCCTCATCCTCATCAGCTTCATCATGGTCATCCTCATCATCATCATCATCATCACCGTCATCATCCTCATCCTCATTAACCTCGTCATCATCGTCAACCTCATCATCATCATCACCCTCATCCTCATCATCATCATCATCATCACCCTCATCCTCGTCATCATCATCATGGTCATCATCATCATCGTCGTCATCATCATCCTCATCTTCCTCCTCCTCCTCAGCATCCTCATCGTCATCGTCATCATCATCATCATCACCCTTATCCTCATCAACTTCATTGTGTCATCATCATCGTCGTCAACCTCATCATCATCATCACCCCCATCCTCCTCCTCCTCATCATCACCCTCATCCTCATCATCATCATCATGGTCATCATGGTCATCATCACCATCATCATCATCATCATCATCATCATCACCCTCATCCTCATCACCATCATCATCATCCTCATCCTCATCCTCATCGTCATCATCATCACCCCCATCCGCATCAACTTCATCATGGTCATCCTCCTCCTCATCATCACCCTCATCCTCCTCCTCCTCATCATCACCCTCATCCTCATCCTCATCATCACCATCATCATCATCATGGTCATCATCATCATCACCCTCATCCTCATGGTCATCATCATCATCATCATGGTCATCATCACCATCCTCCTCCTCATCATCATCACCCTCATCCTAATCATCGTCATCATAGTCATCATCCTCCTTATCATCACCATCATCCTCATCATCATCTTCATCGTCACCCTCATCCTCATCATCATCATAACTCTCATCAGCATAGTTCATCACCCTCATCCTCACCATCATCATCATCTTCATCGACAGCCTCATCCTCATCATCATCATCATATTCATCATCCTCCTCATCATCACCCTCATCCTCATCATCATCTTCATCGTCACCCTCATCCTCATCATCATCATCACCCTCATCCTCATCATCATCAACCTTGATCCTCATCATCATCGTTCATCACCCTCATCCTCATCATCATCAACCTTGATCCTCATCATCATCGTTCATCACCCTCATCCTCATCATCATCATCATGGTCATCATCATCATCATCATCATCATTGTCATCATCATTATGGTCATCGTCATCATCATCATGGTCATCATCATCATGGTCATCATCATCATCATCATCATGGTCATCATCTTCATCGACACCCTCATCCTCAACATCATCAACGTCCTCATTACCATCATCATCATAATCCTCATCCTCATCCTCATCCTCATCATCACCCTCATCCTCATCATCATCATCATGGTCATCATCATCATCATCACCCTCATCCTCAGCATCATCATCATAGTCACCATCCTCCTCATCATCACCATCATTGTTCACATTCATCTTCATCATCACCCTCATCCTCATCATCATCACCATCCTCATCATTGTCATCATCATCATCACCATCCTCGTCATCATCATCATCATCATCATCATCATCATCATCACCCTCATCCTCCTCATCATCATCACCCTCCTCCTCCTCCTCCTCCTCCTCCTCCTCCTCATCATCATCCTCATCCTCATCGTCTTCATCGACACCCTCATCCTCAACATCATCAACATCCTCATCATCAT
>LPNX011108239.1:77988-167003 GCA_001517045.1 Pseudotsuga menziesii
ACAGTTACTCCCAGAATGCAATTCCTCCACTTGTGGCTGATTGTATCCTTCATCTAAGATGTTACAGTTGAGTTTTATGCACATGGAAATGTACTATTGAAATTGATCTCAATTATTTCATTAACTTTCCTTCATAGTATTGCAATTTGATCCCAAGACAAGAAACTACTTTCCAATTGTATCTTTTAATGAGTTTTGGCTAATGAGAGAGAAGTTGATACCGATAAATGAGACAGTGGAGGAGCTCTCCTCTCAACTTGGAATTGGGGCCTATTAGTTTGATGAAGTGGCAACTCTTTCTACAAATTGATCAGTCATTTCAAATTCACCGTTCATATGGTAGTATGCTAGAGGGGCAAGAAGATGAGCTGAAGGTATTCTTTTGTTCCCGAAAGCAGGAAACGAAAAGTGCTTATAAAAATATCATTTCCTGCAATGGGTTGAGATATTTAAATGAAAGGTTAAAACTTCATAGGTTTTCTTCTTTCCAGCTCTTATAACAAGAGATAGGTTGCATCTCATTTTACTTTGGGCATACCTTGTTAAGGTCAAAACTGATTATCTGTTTATGTTTCAGAGGGTCTTTTTGGAGGGGAATCCATACCTCCTTGGAATCACCCTGATTGTTTCAATGCTTCATTCCATCTTTGATTTTTTTGCATTCAAAAATTGTAAGCTGGGCCTTTTGATTACTTGGTTTTCAATATGGGTTTATTCAGTTGTATTAGCTTTGTTTTATCAGTTGTTAATGATGTTTTCTGTGATATGTTGCCTATTTATTACAGATATTCAATTTTGGAACAAGAACAAGTCAATGGAGGGCTTGTCCACTAAATCAGTTGTTGTGAGCTTTATTTGCCAACTTATAGTTTTCCTCTACTTACTTGACAATGAGACATCTTGGATGATCATTGCTAGTTCAAGTGTTGGCTGCTGCATTGAATTCTGGAAGATTGGAAAGGCCATGCATATTGAGGTATTGCATTTTGTACCCAGAGCTTTGTTGTTTTCTACTGTTTATTGGGAAATTAATCAGGGTAGAAGCTGATGTGTTTTAGTTTTCTAAGATACTGATTTTTCAGTTAGTTTTATCTGAAGCAACACTAATAGGATTACAGTTATTTTTATCAGAACAATGCCAATTGGATCTTTATTTATTATTATCAGAAACAATGCCAATAGTGTTTTTTGTTTGAGAAGACTACTTGCTCTTATACATAATACATACATTTAATCTATGCATGTATCTACGTAGTTATATATGTATTAAATCATAAATGCAAATGATTGGAAATAATATGTTGTAATTGTTCCATTGATAAAATAATGTGGCAAACAACTTTTCCCCATGGGAAGATGACCAGAGGAAAAGTTAAATGTGATGCATGAATGCTTGTTTGTAGCTATGAATCCAAGTCTTTTCATGACATGAGCCAGTTGTGCTTGAGTCACATTCCTCTTGTTATGATATAGAGACATTGGTCAGCTTGGAAGAGTATATTGGGAGCTTTTATAGGGTGAAACAATACATTTTAGGCATCATTAGCAAGAAATTAATCGATTCTTCAGACTTAGTTTTAGGGCATTAAAAATGATAGGTGAAAAGACCATAATTAATATGCACAACGTTCAAATTTGTGGTGACATTGACTAAGGAATTTATATATGGCTACACAATGACAAGTACTAAAGAAATTTTGTATTGTGTACTAAGTAGAAGGAATTTTAATTTTTAGGTCTCTTTGATTTTTTAACCCAAATTTTAAAATTGTTCTTGTGTTTTCAATGCATAGTTGGTTTCTTTTGGGATATTTTTACATATTGAATGCTTTTGGGAACTAATCGAGTCTAGAATCTAGATAGATCAAATTGATATTACAATAGGTTGATGGTTTTTGCTAGACATCAATATTGTGGGTTCGATGAAAGGCCCATGAACAAGAATTGGCAGGGTATAGATGTTAACATGAACCATATCTAAACCAGTTATGACTGCAAAAGCTAGCTGTAGATTGATAATCAATTCCCCTCAATTTGAACTTATTGTGTTTAACTACTCATCAAAATTTCACTTAAAATACTTTTTCTTGCTTGTATTATGCCTTGAATTTCGGATTCCTCAAAGTTTTTAAAGTCGTCCTTGTAGTAGTCTACATTTTTATGTTTTCTATTGGGATTTGAGTCTTGACATATTTCAATGTATTTAAATATGCAAGAAGAACACATTGACCTTGGTAATTTTGGGAGTGTAAACAAAATGCAAAAATTAACCCTTGGGGGGCACCATTTACTTGAGAAGTCGACACATTAAATTCTTGGATTGGATGGTTCAGTAAATGGGCATGTGAAGGTTAAATCAGGGATCTTTCTTTTGGAATTTGCACTTGAATTTACTCATTGAAAGGGAACAATGTCTTAACTAGTCTGTATGGTGTCCTGTCGAGGTCCGCAGTTTTTGTAACTTTTTTATAATGTTTACATCAGTCTTAATTGAAGTGCTTTGGATTCAGTAAACAAAAAATCACATACAGAGGTCCACAGTTTTTGTAACTTTTTTATAATGTTTACATCAGTCTTAATTGAAGTGCTTTGGATTTAGTAAACAAAAAATCACTTACAGAATGTGCAAGCTAAGATATCACTCCTATTGAATCAGCTAACACATGGTAATGTTTAGAAGAATTGCACATTTAATGTTGAGTAATGATTCATAGTCAATCTAATCTGTGTGAAGACCTCATGAACAGGTAGTAGAAATACAGTCAACTGATCACAATCGAACTCTTCTACTCAATTTACATTGTTTTGGAACATCTTGAAGATAGAAAGCTTATGCCCCAAAGCCATGATAATTGAAGTTTGCTTATGTTGTTATTGATCTATTTTGTAAGTGCTCATGCCTTTGGGATGGAAACATGGTGAGAATAGGTTTGAACAAAAACCCACATTTAATAAACGTTTGCATGATTGAAATGGACTTGACATTTTTTGGAAAACACATGATTGCATTTCTATACTGGGAAAGTACTCTTTGAAACAGGAAGACCGATTCTCATCTTTGCTCTCTAGGTTCTTCATTTGGCAGAAATGATGATGTGGTGACAAGAGCATAGCAATTATCTATTCCTCACCATATTACTACAGTCTGCTACAGGAGCTATTGGAGCTACATGCAACTACATTTAAATGAAATTAAATAGTAAAATGGTAGCACTGCAATACTATGATCAATGGTCTGTTACACAAAACAAGTCATGCCTCATAATAGATAATCAATTTTATTTTAATAAGAAGATTGTTTTTTATGGTATCGATCATTCCTCATGGCCAGAGTGGAAGAAGAATGTAGTGGGACTTCCATGATATGCTGAAATTCCATCCCAATTGAAGGAGAAGGCTCCAAGACCCAAGCCCTTGTATCTTGGACCAATTTGATTAGCTGTGATATTATGTGGCCATATCCAACAAACCCATGAGAAAAATGTTAGAATTGTGAATATGTATCCAGGGAGTGTGTAGTATAAAAAGTTGGCCACTGCAAATATAGCAAAAAATTGCATTCATGACAGTCTCTTCCTAGAATGGTCTTTTTCATGAAGAGCCCTGATTCACATTCAAATAAGTACTCGTACCAGAACAAATGAAGCAGAAATCATATGCAAGAATGTTCTAATACCTATTCCTTGCTCACTATTGTTCTAATACCTATGCCTTGCTCAGTAAATTACATGAAAAAATGTAGATCAATCCAAGGTGCATGCATTGCATGGTTTTCTAACCTTTCAAGTTTTGTTAAATCTATGGTAATTCCCTTAGTTATTAACATGTTTTTTTACAGTTTGAGTGGTGTATATTCCTGTGTCTCGTTGTAAGGAAATTTATTTGCTTAGATAGCGAAACTAATATTATAACTATATAGACATTTGAGCCTCAAACATGATCCCCACGGAGAAATTAACTGAACATGTTCCAAAGGGCCCTTGGCTATAATCAACTTCAAATTTTATCGATGCTTTCAGTTGAAGAACTTCATTATACCATGAAAGAGCAAGTCAGGTGATAAAATGGTAAGGATGTCAATTTTGGAATCCTGAGTTTGGATTTTAAAGTTATCAGCCTATATTTACTTAAAATAGTGGAGAATTTCATGTGAACACAATGCAATACCATATTGGAACTTGAAAAGCTATCAATTTCAACAAGGTTTCCTACTTGATTTGGCCTCTACGTGAGTAGTGTTGTGGTGTATCCCATGGGTGTTTTGACTGCAGAACTGAAAATATAGCTTCAAGAATACTTCATCCTGAACAGAACAGCTTCAAGAATACTTTGAACAGATTGGATTTAGGAAATGTTATTTTATTCTGAATAGCCTTCTCACTTAAAAAGGTATTAAGTGGGCAAAGGAAACTAGGAAAAATTTTCTTTCTCAAAATAAACTTTTACGTGGTTTATAACATGATTGAATGAGACTTCATTTTTAATATTATTTAGTGGCTAGGATTGGGAAACTTCTTCACTTGAGCAGTTTGAACCCTGTTCTCACATGCATCAACCAGAGTGTATGTTAAGGATAGAATTTTCCAAGCAATACTTCTTCAAATATCTCTTTCCCACTCCACACTTTATGCCCCTTAGCTCCATAACTCCAAAAGGATTCCCCTTAGCTCCATAAGTCTATTTCATTGCAGCAAATGCCTTCGATTATCTTCTAGGGGTGGGTAACTATTTAGTGACCAGGGCAGATCCAAGATATCCCTAGTACCTGTTGGTGGTGGTCAACTGTTTAGTGACCACTTCATAGATGATTCAACTCTCACATCAGAACTCAACAAAACTTTGGTTGAGGGTACCATTTAGTGCCTAGATATTTTCCAACATGTAGTACCTGGACTTTTTTTCCAAAGCCACAGAGCAGTGATCACTGATAAGTGAAAAATAGAGACAAAGTAATTTTTTTTAGTCCCTTCCATAGGAATATGTTCGTCTTGGATTGGTTGAAGTTAAACCCCAAGGAGCAATTATGGAAATTAAATGGGTTGGAAGAGCCATGACTGTCGATGCCCCTTAGCAAATTCTCCTCGACGATCACAATCAAACTGCTTCTCATATTTGCGACATATAAGGCATTTGGGATTTATCTAGTATGGTTGGATTCTTTGATATATGACTATTATTGAAATATTTGTACAATACTTATAATGGAACCATGATTATTTAAGGGACTGGTTCTTAAGTTAGTGGATGTCAAACCATAACCAGAGAATACGGATCTTATCTCTATATACTTAATCATTTGTCCCACTGTTTCAAAGTTTTTTTAAGAATCTCTAGTCTATCAGGAAGAGTTGACCCTTGGACATTTGATGAACTAGGAGGGCTACTTTTGTAGGAGAATCCCTCAAATGGACTCTAAGACAATTTTGACCATCCTCTCATAGAATAGCATAAGGAAATGAGACATAGATTTTTCTATGCGATAGAAGAGGAGAGGACAAGAGATATAGATTTGTGTGATAGAAGAAGAGAGGAGATAGAGATTTGTGTGAGAGGAAATAAAAGACAAGGCTAAACCATTCATGAAGATTTAGAATGACAATTTTAATTTAAATAAAAAAAGAAGTATTTAAAATGACGATGACAATTTTTGTCATCCTCTTGAAGCAAAGCATAAGGAAAGGAGATGGAGATTAATCTATGTGACATAAGAGGAAATCAAAGACAAGGCAAACTATATATGAAGATTCAAATGGTAATTTTAATTCAAAGAAAGAAAGGAAGTGTATATAGTGTGATAAATATGGACTTTATTTTGAAAAAAGATGGTTAAAAATTGTGTTTAATAAATTGGAATCTTTTTTCCAAAGAAAAAATGTTTCTTAATATTCATTTGGAATAAAAAAAATATATACAAACCACCAATTCTTCCTAAGCAGACAATTACTTTTAAAAAAAACTTTTAGAACAAACTGCTTTAGACTTACTTGTCTAAGAAGTTAACCCCAAACTTGAAACTTAAACAAACATCAATTCTGTTTTTCTCCATAAGGGTTGGGGCATTATATCTAAAATCAGAGAAGAGTACTCGGATCGGATAATGTTTACATTCTCAGTTTTTGCATCACCTAAGGTGTCTGACACAGTTGTAGAGCTAATTGCCCTTGGTTGAACTTCTCTGAGCAACACTGCCCATGATCTTTCTTAAGGCCACTGCTATTTTTCTTTGCTGGGGTCAATATACTAGGTAGAAATATAAAGGGGTATAAAAAATGTAAATGTAAAAATGGATACATGCAATATATAGTGAAAATAGGGGTTTTTTTAAATTGGGAAGGAATATTGGGAGGGGGTTAAAAAAAATGATTTTTGGAGGTATTTTCCAATATTTTTTGAAAATAAGGGTATTGTTTCATATGCCATGAATGAACGTGCTATGGCATAGTTTCACTAAGTGAAGACCTCGTGCTGTAGCATCGATGAATGGGGTGATTGTGAGCATACTGATACCGTTGATACATGGGATCGAGTGACACTTGGCACCAATTTCAATGGGGTAAATGAAATAGACCATTTGGAAGATGATCAGACACATATTTCTAGAGACTATGATCACATATCAGATCTCATACAAGCAGGTACATGAGTAGTACCTAAATAATAAAATGTATTTATGTATTGTTTACTTGACCTTTGTAGAATTTAATTTATGTAGAAATTAGAAATGCAAGACCTTATTTACAAAATGTATTGTTAACTCAACCTATTTCCTTTCATAGGTCATATATATGTAGTGGTTTCCCCGAAAAATAATGAATGGGGTTCTGAATATTGGTTGGCACGTTGCTTAGAGGGGAAACAAACCTTTCTAGAACCTGTTACAGATTATGAAAATATTGAATTCCCAACCAGCTCAATGGTTATAAAAGGGGAGTACTTGACACTTGCAGCACAACAGAAAAGGAAGGGTGGGTATGTATATCAGGATTATAGACCAGGAGCTATTGTATACCACTTCACCAACCTAGTAGTTGGTACAAACATCAAGCTCTGCACACTTTCTCACAAAAATAGGTCACATGTACGATACTTGATACCTCATATAGAGCACGAAATATTGATGGACACCATCGGCACCAAAGATGATCCGGATGGCCTACTTGTATGAGTGCATTGTCAGGTGCGTTATTTAAACCATGTTTGCACAATTTCATTAGGTTCTCTTTTCTTTCTTGTGATGTTACTAATGTCTAGCCTTTCGTGTGCCTAGGATACAAACACCATCTACGGCACATTGGAGGCACTAAGAATGGTGTCTTTAGACACCACCAAATATAGTTCGAAAAATAACAAGCTCTCGATTTGTTGAAATTTACATTTCTTGATGTTTTTAGTTTAATATATACATTTAATTACATTGCCATGTACAAATCGGAATCCAACTAGAGGCTCTCATACTTGCATGCACCAATTAGGGTCAAGACAAGGTATGAGATGGAACTAGAAACACATGAGATCACCAATACTAGTCTTTCATGAGTCACCAAGTTGCATGCTCCAACGAGGTTCAAGACAAGGTATGAGATGTCCAACTAGGGTTTGGTGAGCAATCGTGCAAGTTAGGAGAGGGAACTACAAACAATTGATCACCAATACTTGCATGCACCAACTAGGCTTTCATGACTCACCAATTTGCATGCTCCAATTAGGTTCAAGACAAGGTATGCTCGATGTCCAACTAGGGTTTGGTGAGAAATCATGCAAGTTAGGAGAGGGAACTATAAACACATAATCACCAATACTTGCATGCACCAACTAGGCTTTCATGAGTCACCAATTTGCATGCTCCAATTAGGTTCAAGACAAGGTATGAGATGTCCAACTAGGGTTTGGTGAGCAACCATGCAAGTTAGGATAGTGAACTACAAACACATGATCACCTTGATACTTGCATGCACCAACTAGGATTTCACGAGTCACCAAGTTGCATGCTCCAACTAGGGTCAAGACAAGGTATGAGATTTCCAACTAGGGTTTGGTGCGCAATCATGCAAGTTAGGAGAGTGAACTACAAACACATGATCACCAATACTTGCATGCACACCAACTAGGCTTTCATGAGTCACCAAGTTGCATGCTCCAATTAGGGTCTTGAGACAAGGTATGAGATGTCCAACTAGGGTTTGGTGCGTAATCATGCAAGTTATCAAATGTGCTCTATGAGACGGAACAAGGTATGAGATGTGCTTTTATAATGATTGTTAGTGGCATTGGTATGGAAAAAGAGAACTCAAAATCATCATAAAGTAATTATTTGTACATGGTCATATGGGGGATTTGGCTAGGGATGAACTTAGTTCTTAATTCTACTTGGGGAAAAAACCATTCTTTGGTTCAAGAATTAATCTCTTATTCAAGCACTATCTCAAAAAGTACACTTAACACATGTACATCTAATTGTTTTCCCATGGTAGCAATACATATCAAATTCATGGGTTTCCTTGATGGTGCATATCAAAGTGATCTAGATTTTAGTATCACAGGGAATCTTAATTTTCTTTGATATGCATGTCAGTAAGTATAAAGTTGGAACTGGCATTGGAACTCACAAGGTATGAGATGTCCAACTAGGGTTTGGTGAGCAATCATGCAATTTAGGAGAGTGAACTACAAACACATGATCACCAATACTTGCATGCACCAACTAGGATTTCATGAGTCACCAAGTTGCATGCTCCAACTAGGGTCAAGACAAGGTATGAGATGTCCAACTAGGGTTTGGTGAGAAATCATGCAAGTTAGGAGAGTCAACTACAAACACATTAGATCACCAATACTTGCATCCACCAACTAGGGTTTCATGAGTCACCAAGTTGTGCATGCTCCAATTAGGGTCAAGACAAGCTATGAGATGTCCAACTAGGGTTTGGTGAGCAATCATGTAAGTTAGGATAGTGAACTACAAACACATGATCACCTTGATACTTGCATACACCAACTAGGCTTTCATGAGTCACCAAGTTGCATGCTCCAACTAGGGTCAAGACAAGGTATGAGATGTCCAACTAGGGTTTGGTGCAAAATCATGCAAGTTAGGAGAGTGAACTAGAAACACATGATCACCAATACTTGCATGCACCAACTAAGCTTTCATGAGTCACCATTTTGCATTCTCCAACTAGGGTCAAGACAAGGTATGAGATGTCCAACTAGGTTTTGGTGCACAATAATTCAAGTTAGGAGAGTGAACTACAAACACATGATCACCAATACTTTCATGCACACCAACTAGGATTTCATGAGTCACCAAGTTGCATGCTCCAATTAGGGTCTTAAGACAAGGTACGAGATGTCCAACTAGGGTTTGGTGCATAATCATGCAAGTTATGAGATGTGCTTTATGAGATAGAACAAGGTATGAGATGTGCTTTTATTATGATTGTTAGTGGCATTGGTATGGAAAAAGAGAACTCAAAATCATCATAAAGTAATTATTTGTACATGGTCATATGGGGGATTTGGATAGGGATGAACTTAGTTCTTAATTCTACTTGAGGAAAAAACCATTCTTTTGTTCAAGAATTAATTTCTTATTCAAGCATTTTCTCAAAAAATACACTAAACACATGTACATCTAATTCTTTTCCCATGGTAGCTTACATATCAAAGTCAAGGGTTTCCTTAATGGTGCATATCAAAGTGATCCGAATTTTGGAATCACAGGGCATCTTAATTTTCTTTGATATGCATGTCCGTAAGTATAAAGTTGGAATTGGCATTGGAACTGGAAGGTATGAGATGTCCAACTAGGGTTTGGTGAGAAATTATGCAAGTTAGGAGAGTGAACTACAAACACATGATCACCAATACTTGCATGCTCCAACTAGGGTCAAGACAAGGTATGAGATGTCAAACTAGGGTTTGGTGAGCAATAATGCAAGTTAGGAGAGTCAACTACAAACACATGAGATCACCAATACTTGAATGCACCAACTAGGATTTCATGAGTCACCAAGTTGTGCATGCTCCAATTAGGGTCAAGACAAGGTATGAGATGTCCAACTAGGGTTTGGTGAGCAATCATGCAAGTTAGGAGAGTCAACTACAAACACATGAGATCACCAATACTTGCATGCACCAACTAGGGTTTCATGAGTCACCAAGTTGTGCATGCTCCAATTAGGGTCAAGACAAGCTATGAGATGTCCAACTAGGGTTTGGTGTGCAATCATGCAAGTTAGGAGAGTGAAATAGAAACACATGATCACCAATACTTGCATGCACCAACTAGGCTTTCATGAGTCACCAAGTTGTGCATGCTCCAATTAAGGTCAAGACAAGGTATGAGATGTCCAACTAGGGTTTGGTGCATAATCATGCAAGTTATGAGATGTGCTTTATGAGACGTAACAAGGTATGAGATGTGCTTTTATTATGATTCTTAGTGGCATTGGTATGGAAAAAGAGAACTCAGAATCATCATAATGTAATTATTTGTACATGGTCATACGGGGGATTTGGCTAGGGATGAACTTAGTTATTAATTCTACTTGAGGAAAAAACCATTCTTTTGTTCAAGAATTAATCTCTTATTCAAGCATTGTCTCAAAAATTACACTAAACACATGTGCATCTAATTCTTTTCCCATGGTAGCTTACATATCAAAGTCATGAGTTTCCTTGATGGTGCATATCAAAGTGATCCAAATTTTAGTATCACAAGGCATCTTAGTTTTCTTTGATAAATGCATGTCAATAAGTATAAAGTTGGAACTAGCATTGGAACAAACAACTTTGGATAATTAATGGCCTCAATTCTTTTGATAAAATGTGCTTTCAATGGTGGTGTAAAAACTCTCTAGGATTTTGTTGACTAGGATCTCACTATAAATTGGATGTTAAACAAGACCTAATTGTCAAATACTGCTACTCTTTAGTACATTTATTTTCAGCATGTTTTTGGGAACTAAACATTATTATTGATTCTCTTCCTTAAGCAAGTCAAATTATGGAAGATATGGAGTTCGAAGAGATAATTGAAGGGCCCTATTTGGTTTCTTCCTTGTGATTCAAATAAAGGTGACATGTAATATCAATGTTTATATTTCACTATTTTGGTTGAGTTAGATAATCTTTTGATTCATACAGTTTTTTGGATGTATAAGACTATGTGTGTTTTTGAATATTTTCTATAATAATATTATTATTATTTTTGGACAATTTTTGAAATTGGGATTTTTCTCCCATATAGGACCAACATGGGAGAAATTTTGGACAATTTTTGAAATTGGCACATTTGCAAAGATCATGTAGTATTTTGTCCGTTGTTATCTATTGGGGTATTTTGATGAGATGGAATTAAATGCCCGTGGTGGAACTAGGGTTACCAAGGTATGATATGGAACTAGGGTTTGGTGAGCAATTTGCAAGTTAAGAGAGGGAACTAGAAACACATGATCACATATACTTGCATGCACCAACTAGGATTTCATGAACAACAATTTGCATGCTCCAACTAGGGTTACCAAGGTATGAGATGGAACTAGGGTTTAGTGAGCAATCATGCAAGTTAGGAGAGGAAACTAGAAACACATGAGATCACCAATACTTGCATGCACCAACTATGATTTCATGAACACAAATTTGCATGCACCAACTAGGGTTTACTTCAACCAATTTTGGGTTGTAGGGTACATGATGTATGTTAGTATGGTATTCAATGAACTCTAGTATCATAGGGTATTGTAGGGTATGATATGGTATATATTACACATGCATGCATGACTTAGTGTTAAATGGTACATATTGTTAGTATGTTTTGTTATGGTACATGTTATTGTATCATAGTATGGTATGATGTTAGTGTCGTAGGGTAATGTAGAGTATGTTATTGTGTGTATGTTAGAATTGTAGAATATGTTAGTGTGTGTTACTGTGTGTAAATTAGGGTATGTTATTGTATGATGTTAAAAATTTGATGAGTCATTTAAATTCTTCCTTTAAGTATTGGAAATTCATTTAAGTTAGCACACATGCACGAACCACACATATCATTATATCACATAGGTGAACCACACATATCATGTTCCAAGACCAAGTCAACCATGATATCATGTTCCAAGATCAAGTCAACCATATATATGTATAAATTTGAACCTTGCTTTATATTGTATATGTATAGCAATAATGTTGTACAAAAATTTCCATGCCACATGGCCATAATACAAAATAGTGGATCAAAAAGTACATATGTGTGTACATATGAACAAAAAGATACATCTATGTATGCCCCCTATACATTTTTTCTAGTTATCCCCCATTTTGTTGCCACTACCAGAGTCTTCAGAGAAGTGTAGCTTTCTTTTGTGACTACTCACTGGTGATCCCCATCACTGAACAAGAGGGATAGGTCTCATCAGTGGAGACTGCAGAAAAACCAACTTTTGTAAGTTAATTTACCAACCTTTAAAAATTATATGTACATTTGTTCAAATTCCAAAACCCAAATAACATTTCTACTTACTGTACATGAGTAAGTAATCATGGGTCCTGGTGCCTCACTAACAACGACCCTGATTGGGTGATCTTCTTGCACCACTTGCTCTTCTTGCACCATTGTCACAATAGGTTCCTACATAAAGTAACATATGTCAAAACGATATGTAAGTTACAAAATGATTTTTCCAAACAAAGTGAAACATAATTAAAAGCATATTTTAAATAATACCCATGTCTACGAATCTACCTCTGCATGAGAGGGAATAGGCCGCGAGACAATATACTCATCCTGGGAAACCTGCATAAAACATGTTACATATCAAAATTAGGATACATATTGAATGTCACAATCAAGATATGTACACAAATGTACAAAGAAATAGATCTACATAAACATACCTGCTGGCTCGTCAAAGGTGGGCCACCGGTTTAGTGCTCTTCACACACCAATGCCTCACTAGGGGCCTACATATAAAGTAGCATATATATGTCAATTTCATATAAAATAGTGAATCAGATACATATATACTACCTGGAAGGAAAATGATGAACTACCAAAGAAAGAGAAACATACATGCATGTTTGGGGGGAAGAGGTGGGTTGACAACAACCTCCCTTTGGTGCTCTTCAAGCACCACTGTCACAATAGGTTCTTGCTTAAAGTAACATATGTCAAAGCGTTACAAGTTACAAAATGATTTTTCCAAACAAAGAGAAACATAATTAAAAGCATATTTCAAATAATAACTGTGTCTGCGAATCTACCTCTGCATGAGATGGAATAGGCTGCGAGACAATATACTCATCCTGGGCAACCTGCATAAAACATGTCAAGTATCAAAATTAGGATACATATTGAATGTTACAATCTATACTATAAATATGTAAATAAAGTTGACAAATTAACACGTATAGTTCTTACCCCTATTGGTGAAGAACCAAACCCATAAGCAATATTGACAGCTGCATCAATGTTCTCAACGTTGATCGGCGGACTATGTGACTGTGGTGTGCCATGGGACACCAGCTGTATATTTGTTCACATATATTGTTAGATAATTAAATAGAAATAAATTGTGAAACAATTAAATATTTTGACATGAAACAAAATATAATATTAAAATAATGAGTTTTACTTACAAAGCGAAGTAATCCATCGTCTCAGAAGTCAGAAGCAAGGCCATAGCATATGCCTCCACACGATGTGGAAGGGTGTGGAGTAACACGATGCTCTGAAGACTCTGCATCTCCTCTGTAATCTGTAGATGGGCCCACCGTAGAAGTGCCAGCCCCTTGGTCTACATTGTCTTGGACATCGGTCCCATGCTCAAGCAATGTATTTGCCATGTCAAATAATGCCTCCTCTGTATACTCAATGACAAGACCTGTAGGAGGATATACTCGAGGGGGTTTTGGTGGGCATGGCACACGGTTGGGATCTGTCCTGGAACCTTCCCTATCTTGGGGCATCCCATGACCAACACTGTGGTTTCCTAAGAGATCAAATTAGTTAACATGTTTCCCTAGGATGAATTCTGCATACAACTTCCTAAGGAAATAAAATGGGATGTCCCTATTCCCATGGGGGTCTTCATCGAAGACCATATACCAACAATCTATCCAATTGGCCTTTATATTTGGTTCAATGCACCAGTCTATGGAAATGTGTGCTCGACTGGTGGGTAGAACCAATCCGGTGCTAGGGTCCCGAAATAATGAAAATAACTGGTCTTTTGTAATTTTAAGGGCTTTGATGTCTTTATGAGTCAATCCATCGGAGTAGTATTGCCTCCTAGATTCTCTATACGAGGTAATGTTGTACATAGCTCCTTGGGCATCGAAAATTGTGTTTGCTATTATGTCCAAGGCATCGGCTAAAGAATCTCTCAAACGACCCCCCCTCTAATAGATGAGCTAAGGTGCTTCAATGACGCCAAGCGTGCAATAATCTGTGTGTTTCTATCTTGTTCCCCCTCCGGGTTTGAGTTTGGTTGTGGGTTATTAGAGGGTGGGTTTTCCACATTGTGTTGTTCATTTGTGTCAAGTCTATTAAGATTTAAACAAAAAACTGCAAGTTATTTTACTTATAATCATTATTTGATTGTTCACATTCAATTATTTTTTTAAATTTGTGCAAAATAATTATAAAAACAATGAAATTATGAAAAAATTCAAGAATGGAAGACTAAATGAAAAGGATTGAACTAGAATTTACCTGCCATTGGAGCAATCCACCTTGAACTTGACCTCGACCTCGACCTTGAAAAGGTAAAATGCAAATCGCACTTGCGTTATTTCGCTCCTACGGTTTTTCGCTGTCCCGATCCTTTGAAAATGAGATTTGAGGGGCCTGCGGCCTCTGTTTTATTTTATTTTTTTGATTTTCAATATTGCATATGCCATATTGAAAAGTAAGGAACTAAGGTTTTTTTTTTCTAAGTTTATGTTTTCTCATGGGAAGTGCATCCCTCTTGTGCTTGCTTCTATCATACCTTGGATGATTATGCTTCCATTCAATGATGGTGTATTCATTTCAATTAGGGATTTGAAAGGCATTTGTGTTGATTTTAGTCTTCTCCTCAATTGACTTGAATATTTCTTCAATGGTGTTATGATTGTTTTCAAAACAAAGACTACGCTTTTCATGTGGAGATAATTAACAACCAAATATTTTATCTCAAATCATGGTGCTCTTCTCAAATTTTGAATTTGTCTCCAACTGGGAAACTATCTTATCCAAATCTTCTTCTATATAGAAAGGATCTCAAACTCTTTCCTTTGAAAAAGTTATTTATTCTCTTAAAGTTGACTTGTTAGGTCTTCATCAATTTTCTTGGCAGATCTACTATTTGACTTTTCTTACACCAACAATGGTATTTTCAAATTATTCATGGTTCTTATGTATTTGTTTCAGTTCCTTTATTAGGGAGATAATTTCATATTCTTGCTTGCAATTTTTTTCCTTCTCCTCTAGTTTATTTGTGAGGGTTTGTTGTGTCTTTTCAATTTTTTCTTTCAATCCAATGTTAAGACCTAAATGTTGGGAACATTTACCGCTATTGGGCACAATTCCCCCTATAGTGTGGCATAGTTTACCTCCTATATGGCAGTGTATTACATATTATTGATGTAGGCTTGAGTTTATTAGTTGTTATTGTACACATATGTCTCCTATATATAGTAAGGGGATATTCTCATATTAGTAAGCATTGCATATTGTCTTGTCTTGGGTACATATTTACATTATGTAAGGAGGTTCCTCCCTCAAAGAGGATTGTTATTTATCTATGTTCTTCATTATTTAGGCATGGATTACTCTCTTTTATCATGTTTCTACTATTTGTTTGTTATTTATGGGACTTGGTTGCATAACATCCAAAACTAATCTTTTAGTCCCTTCTTTTGAAATATAATATCCATCTTGATACTTTTGCAATTGCTCCATTAATAATTAGTTTTCTATTTCATCTTTCCTTAGTTCACATAGAGAACTAATAAGTTCTTCCTCTAGATATACTTATTCTTCGGTTTCAAAGTCTTCTTTATCTTTGGAGACTTTTCTTTTTCTCTCAACGGATTCATCATTTGTTTTGGGTTGTAACTCATTTTATTGAGAGAGTTTCTTTTGAATAAATATAGTATATATTCTCCCAGAGCTATGTAGTTTAATTCCATTGTCCCATTTTGTTCTTCTCATAATATGATAGGCCATTCAAAATTGCATTCATTTTCTTTGGATTGTTTTTGTGTAGATTATTTGTTATTGAACCTTTTGGTTGATTCTTTGGATTTTTGTATCCATTATGAACTACAATCCAAATGTCAAGCTCAACAACTTGCATATATGCCTCTATTATTATGCTCCATGGTACATAATCTATTCCATTTAAAAAGGGAACTTTTTTAGGATATACTAATTGAAAATCCATGAGTAATCTATGGGATATGTCTTCAAGTTGTCAAACTATGTGAATAAAACATGCTTTGACACCAATTGTTTGAATATTTATAGATGTTGAGATGGGGGGGTGAATCGGTATTAGACACTTCTACTAATTTTAACTTCATCACTTCAAGTAATAATCACACATTAATAAAACATTCAACAACCATTCAATACAAATGCACAATACATAATGATTTTAAATGGAAATCCAAAGAGGGAGAAAACCACCAAAGTTGTATCCTTTATTAATAAATTGTTTTTTTGGTTCCTCGTACCACCATATGCGATATGCAACATTTACAAAATTCATATGCGATATATTGCATATGCGTTTTGTAAATGTTGTAGATCGCATATGCGATATGCAGCATTTACAAAGTGCAATATATCGCATATGCGATATATTGCATATGCGATATGCAGCATTTACAAAACGCATATGCGATATATCGCACTTGTGATATATTGCATATGCGTTTTGTAAATTTTGCATATTGCATAAGCAATATATCACATATGCGATATTTAACATTGCAAAACGCATATGCGATATATCGCATACATGATGCATTTTCACGAACCTTAGCCTTGTGTTTGGGCTCAGGTTATTCTGAACGTACCATCAATAACGCATATGCGTTCTTTATTTGCACTTTAGAAGTGCATTTCTGATTTCCTAAGTGGAACCAAAAAGTGGAACCAAATTCGTGCAACCGCCCTTACTTTAGTGAAGCACCTTTCAATAATTCACAATGCGACATGAAATTTGGTGAATATCGAATGTCACATTATTAATCTATCACATCTTGGGCATTTTGTCCCAATGTGACATATTCCTTGTAAAATGTTGCAATGCAGCATAATCCTCTTTATGAACATTGCAATGCAACGAAACCGTTGATAAATATGAGAATGTGACATAACCCTTCATGAACTTGGTTTCCTTTCATTAACCAATGTTGATGGGGATCTTTAGCACTTCTTCAAGAATTGAAGACTTTAAAAAAAATGAAAATGAGCCTTAAAAAGATTATTTGAATTTGAATTTTATAAAAATATATAATTATTTATATGTTTAAATGCAACATAAACATAACATAACCTAGTGAGACATTAACATAATATAAATCATTTTTGAACTTTAATATTAAGTGAATCACACATTAACATAATGTAAATCATGTTCATCTTTTAATATGAAGTGAATGGCATATAAAGATAATCTTAATCATGTTCATGCTTTAATATTGTTCTGTATTGGGATATTTCCACAAAGTTACTAGTGTTTATTGTAATCTTAGAATGGAAAAATAAATGGGTGTGTCCTCAATATTTTTTATAAATATAAAGCTCTATATTAACAAAATGTGCCAAAAGTAAATGTCATTTATAAATATAAAGCTCCATATCAACAAAATGTACCAAAATTAAATGTCAAAAAGCTAGAAATCCATTGAGCTTAAGTTAGTTTAGAAAGATGGAAATAAAATCAAGTAAATTCGTGAGATTTTCACACTTTCGCATGAATAATTTGGCTTTAAAAGGTCATTAAATTATCTATTAGCAACAACCATATTAAATTAATTAATGTGTCTGAATACGTCGATAGGCGTAAATTTAAGCACATACTATATATTGATTTTTTTTCCCTATAGTATCTGCTTAAATTTAGGCCTATCGACATATTCCGACACATTAATTAATTTAATGTGGTTGTTGCTAGTAACGAGTGAGCACATAAACATATCTACAAAGTATTAATAGAAATATTATCTTTTAAATAATTATAATATATAACAAATAATATCATTTAATTATAATATATAATAAATAATATCATTTAATTATTATGATATTATTTAATTAATATTAAACATTAAAAAAACATAATATACATAAAATATTATTAATGTAATGTTTTTCCCAATATTATATATATGAAAAATATATCATCAAGTTAACTATATCCAATATTATTTATTACATATGTTAACCATACTTTATTGTTTAATACTTTTATAATTAATTATTTTAATATTCATTTCTAATATACTAAATAATATCATTTTATAAATCATATGATTTGAATAATTAATTATTATATTACAACTAATAAGCTATATAAATTTATTAATATTCAATATAAATCTATAATTACTATATAATTTATATTTATTAATATTATTATATATTTCACCTAATAATAATGTTTTTTTATTTATTATTATATTTTAAATGATAATACAATAATAATAATAATAGTTAATTAAGTGTAATTAAATCATAATATTATAATGATAATAATTTTTAACTATACTACATGATATTATTTTATTATTAAAAATTATTATTTAATTAAGATATTAATGTCAAAGTATTGAAATATAACATTTAATTAAAATATTATTATTAGAGTAATAATTAAATAATAAGATTAGTTAATTAAAAATAATATTATTTAATTATAATATTATATTATAATATGTTATTTATTATAAAAAAATTAAAGAATATTAAAATTTAATTAAATAAAATAATTCTTTAAATTAATATAATAAAATAAAGTTATATATAAATAAAACAAATATTAAAATATAGTATTTAATTAAATTATTAAATTGTTATAAATAATAAAACCAAATTATATATATATATATATAAAATTTAATTATAATTTTATAGCATAATAATCAATTTTTTTATATTTATAGTACATAACGAGTTTAAAAATTAAATTTATTATTATAAAATTTAATATGTATTGATGATAGATATGGGTATTAAAAAATGAAGTATTACAACATATTATAGTGTTAACAAAGCTATATTTTTTAATGAACCATTATGTTAATAAAATATTAATATATAATAATAATAATATTTTAGTATGTCCTCCTAGGAATAGGTGGGTGCTTGCTTACAAAATAAAAAATATTAATATTTTAGTATAATTAATTTAATTTTAATATTACATAATGGTTGTTATATTTATTAATGATTTTACGGAGTCATTATGACTTTTATAATTTATTTTATTACATACTAAAAATAATTATTAAATTGTGAAAATATAATTATAACTATATTTGAGAAAATTAATGAATGTTAGAATGAGATAAAACCATTAACTAATGTAGTAAGGCCTATTGGCGTACTCAAACAAATTAATAAAATTATTGTATAGGCATATCTGCAAAATAATAATAAATTAATATACTACAATGAATTATTATACTATTATTTTTTATTATTAATAGTAATGATTATTAATATTGATAAATTAATATTTTAATTAATTATAATATAATAATTAATTAAATATTTAAATATTATTATTAAATAAATACTATTAATTATAATCCAATCCAAATATAAATACATTATTATTTGATTAATTAATGTGTCACAATAATATTATATATCATAACATTTACGATTATATTGTAATGCATAGGAGACAATCATTAGATTACTTTATAGATTGTGATAAGTTGAATGATGAGCATTTGATTATTTTTAATTCATGGTTAATATTTGATTTGAGTTGTTGTATATGGAGATATTTTTTCAATTGAATGATGATGATGCCCAAAAAACACTTGAGATATAAAATAACAAAAAAATGTATTATGTTTAAAATAAAAATATAAACTCTAAATAAAAATTATTAATTATTAATTAATTAATATTATCAAAATATAAACTATAAAACAATTTCTTTTACAATCGATTACAGTTATTTAATAGATATTTGTAATAATAATTAATTATTAATAGTTTTTAAAGTTATTATAATTAATTACGATGTTTTAAATATTATTATTTATAATATTAATTAAATATTTGTAATATACCATTTATTAAAAATAATATAGCCCCATTAAAAAAATTATATTAACTAATTAATAATATAATAATAAATTAAAGTAATGTCATTGAATTATAGTGTTATATTCTAGTCAAATAGTTATAATATTATTAAGGATATTATATTAGTTATAATATTAGTAAGGATATTATATTAGACTATTATATGAATGGGGCATTTAATTAAAATATTATAATAATGTAATAATAAAATATTATCGTTTCCATAGGTGTGGCTCATTGGTGATTCATTTGTTATGAAGTCACATATTGTAAAGGAGGTTACCAGTTCAAATCATTAGAGGAAGGGCCTTCTAAAATAAAATAAAATAAAAAAACTACTTTTTTAGTTTGTATTTTTGACATAGTTGCGTGTGCTTTTACTCAAATTTCGATCGGGAGATCTCGTTGTATGCATAATTAAATTCTGCATCCAACGAGTACCCACTCGGCATACTTTGGACGGACCCTGCTACCTCAAAAACAAGAAATAGCTTAAAAAACATTATTGATGACATCATCATCATGTTTTTTAGGGTATTTCTTTTTTTTTGGGTAGTGGGGTCCATACAAAGTAGGTCGAGTGGGTACTCGTTGAATGTGGAATTTAATTTCGCATCTAGGGAGCTCTCCCGATTGAAAATTGAGTAAAAACACATGTAAATATGTCAAAAATACGAACAAAAAAGTAGTTTTTTTATGATACCTATCCCCAAATTTATATTAAAATTTTGTTTAAGACCTATACAATATTTCAAATTTAAAGGAATTTTATTGGCTAACACATGATGACATGGGATTTGAATTAGTGTTAAAAGGGTCATTTTGAGTTGAAATTTCCTCTAATGAATGAGGATTTGATTATTTTTTATTCTTTTGATTATTTAAGTTGATAATGCAACAACCATTTTTATAAACATCCAAAGATACATTATTAATGTGTCACATCTTGGGCATTATCGCAATGCAACATAACCCTTTACAAACATCACAATGTGACATAACCTTTGATGAGCGTTGCTAATGTAACATAACTCGTGATAAAGAGCATAATGCGACATAACCTTAATTGAATGCCCATTATCACATTATTGGTGTGTTGCATATTTGGTTGTGTTGACATATACCAACCAAACATTGTAACAAACCATGGCTTAATGTCATAATGTGATATAACCCTTGCTAACGTCACAATCAAACATAATCCTTGAGAAACATCACAGTGCGACATAACCCTTAATTAACATTGAATGTCACAACACAAATAAAAGAATAAATCCATTTAACATTTTCATTTTGCACCGATCATAACATTAAAGTGCAATTGTTTCACGAATTTCAATCGTGTAATACAAAATGTTCATAGCTTAATATCAAAACATTGTTTGTGTACACACGTGAATTTTTTTCGCTTTTCAAAAGTAAAAGTCTTAACTTTATAGAAAAATACATAATTTTGTCCATACTTAACCATGGTTGACCTTGGTGAACCACATGGCCATAGTTGATAATGCAACAAGAAATTTTATAAACATCCAAATACACATTATTAATGTGTCACATCTTGGGCATTATCGCAATGTGAAATAACCCTTGAAAAATATGACAATGTGACAGAACCGTTGATGAATGTCGCTAATATAACATAACCTGTGATAAACGTCACAATGCGACATAATGCTTATTAAACACCCACTATCACATTATTAATGTGTCACATCTTTGGTTGTTTTGACATATACCAACCAAACACTGTAACAAACCATTGCTTAAGGTCGTATGTGATATAACCCTTGATAACATCCTAGTGAAACGTAAACTTTCATAAATCTTGGGCATTGTCGCAATGTGACATAACTCTTGATGAATGTTGCAATGCGACAAAACCCTATATGGACGAGGAATTTCACATTATTAATGCATCACATATTTGGTTATGTCGACATATACATAACACTATAGTGAACCATGGTTGACTTTGGTCAACCATGCTTGACTTTAGTTCGACCATAACCAACCATGGTTGACATTAGTGAGTGAGTGTCAACTTTAGTTAACTATTGTTAACTTTGGTTAACCATGCTGACATAACCCTTGACAAATATCACAATTTGACATAACCCTTGATGAATGTCACTAACGTAACATAACATGTGATAAACGTCACAATGTGACATAACGCTTAACGCCCACTATCACATTATTAATGTGTCACATCTTTGGTTGTGTTGACCTATAATAACCAAAGACTGTAACAAACCATGATTTAATGTCGTAATGTGATATAACCCTTGATAATGTTGCAGTGAAACATAAACCTTGATAAACATCACAATGCGACATAACATTATACATTACTATGTAGAATGTGGATGGTTTAAACCATTTCTTTTGTTAAACAACTATATATATATATATATATATATATATATATATATAAAGAAAATTCTTAAATAAATTTTCTAAAGATCCAAAGACACATTATTAATGTGTCACATATTTGGTTGTGTTGACATATACCAACCAAACACTATAACAAACCATGGTTTAACGTCGTAAGGTGATATAACCCTTGATAACATCATAGTGAAACGTAAACTTTGATAAATCTTGGGCATTGTCACACTGTGACATAACCCTTGACGAATGTTGCAATGTGACATAACCCTCGATGGAAAACAAATTTCACATTATTAATGTGTCACATCGTTGGTTATGTCGACATATACATAACACTATAGTGAACGATGGTTGACTTTGGTCAACCATGCTTGACTTTAGATCAACCGTAGACAACCATGGTTGACATTAGTGAGTGAGTTTCAAGTTTAGTTAACTGTTGTTAACTTTGGTTAACCATGCTTAACCTTTTTTTTACCATAGTTAACAATGGTTTACTTTAGTGAACCACCTTTCCATAATTCGCAATGCGACATGAAATTTGGTGAACATCGAATGTCACATTATTAATGTGTCACATCTTGGGTATTGTCCCAATGCAGCATATTCCTTGACCAATGTCGCAATGCGGCATAATCCTTTTAATGAACATTGCAATGCAACAAAAACCTTGATAAACATGAGAATGCGACATAACCCTTCATGAACTTGGTTTCCTATCATTAACCAATGTTGATGGGGATCTTTAGTACTTCTTCACGAATGGAAGACTTTTAAAAAAAATGAAAATGAGCCTTCAAAAGATTATTTGAATTTGAATTTTATAAAAATATATAATTATTTATATGTTTAAATGCAACATAAACATAACATAAGCTAGTGACACATTAACATAATATAAATCATGTTTGAACTTTAATGTGAAGTGAATGACACATTAACATAATGTAAATCATGTTCATATTTTAATATGAAGTGAATGGCATATTAACATAATGTTAATCATGTTCATGCTTTAATATTGTTCTGTATTGAAGGGGATATTTCCACAAAGTTACTTGTGTTTATTGCAATCTTAGAATGGAAAAATAAATGGGTGTTTCCTCCATCTTTTTTATAAATATAAAGCTCTATATTAACAAAATGTGCCAAAAGTAAATGTCAAAAAGCTAGAAATCCATTGAGCTTAAGTTAGTTTAGAAAAATGGAAAGTAATATGGTGTAAAGTAAATTCATGATATTTTCACACTTTCTCATGGAGAATTTGGCTTTAAAATGTCATTAAAGTATCTATTAGCAACAACCACATTAAATTAATTAATGTGTCTGAATACATCGATAGGCGTAAATTTAAGCACATACTATATATTGATGTTTTTTCCATATAGTATGTGCTTAAATTTAGGCCTATTCAGACACATTAATTAATTTAATGTGATTGTTGCTAATAGACAAATCTACAAAGTATTAATAAAAATAATATTGTTTAAATACTTATAATATATATTAAATAATATCATTTAATTATGATGATATTATTTAATTAATATTAAACATTAAAAAAACATAATATACATAAAATATTAGTAATGTAATGTTTTTCCCAATACTATATATATGAAAAATATATTATCAAATTAACTATATCCAATATTATTTATTATCTATGTTAATCATACTTTATTGTTTAATATGTTTATAATTAATTATTTTAATATCCATTTCTTATATATTAAATAATATCATTTTATAAATCAAATGATTTGAATAATTAATTATTATATTACAACCAATAAGTCATATTAATTTATTAATATTCGATATAAATCTATAATTCTTATGTTTGCAGATATTTATTAATATTATTATACATTTCACCTAATAATAATGTTTTCCTTATTTATTATAATATTTGAGATAATAATACAATAATAATGATAGTTAATTAAGTGTAATTAAATAATAATATCATAATGATAATAATTCTTAATTATACTATATCCTATTATTTTATTATTAAAATTTAGTATTTAATTAAGATATTAATGTCAAAGTATTGGAATATAATATTTAATTAAAATATTATTATTAGAGTAATAATAACATAATAAAATTATTTAATTAAAAATAATATTATTTAATTCTAATATCTTATTTGTTAATCTATTAATGATAGATACCAAAAAAAATTTATCGTAGTGGGGAAGGAGGGTTTGAAGGATCTCGCGAGGGTTTGAAGGAACGCATGCCTTATTATTTCGGCCCAAGGCACACGACGTCGGTTGGCTTGGGGCTGCTAGCCCTGCCTGGCATTTGGGCCTCCTACAGGGGGCCATGGAGACATCAGGGTAGGAGATGCCCACCCAAGAGCATGGGCCATCTAGCTCGAGGAGAAACTCCAAGGCTAAGGAGGGCAAGGGGGGAGGTCCACCAGCCCCCAGAAAAGGAAAACAAATGAGCATGGGGGGCTACTTCCTGCGAACAGCCTCCATCCCCACGATTCAAATCACATCTAAGGCAGTAAGGGAAAAGATCGGGATATGGAAGGAAAAGGCTCTTATTGGGAAATTTGTGGGGATATGGCCGAGAGAAAAGGACCTGATTAAGTGGATCAATGGGGTGTGGAAACCCAAGGGCCACTATGACTTGCAGCTGGGGTCAAAGGGTTTCTTCACCATCATATTTTTTAACCAGGAAGATAGAGACATAATCATGGAAGGAGGCCCATATTTTTTCTTCTCAGCAGGTCTCTTCCTGCAGCCATGGAAGGAGCGTTTCAACCCAGAAATGGAAGATATGACGGTTGCCCCAGTATGGATTCGCCTCTTCTCCCTCCCGGGTGAGTACTGGGACCTAGAGACCTTGCATGATATAGGAAATAGTCTTGGAGAATTTATAAAGGTCGCAGAACAAACAAGACTCCAACGTTACACAGCTTTTGCTAGGATTTGTGTCTATATGGACCTCTCCCAAGAACTGCTTGAAGCAATTAGTCTAAACTGGGAAGATGAAGAGTGGATCCAGCCCATCGATTATGAACAACTCCCCTTTAGATGCCGGCTCTGCCATGAATATAGACATCTAGGGAGGAACTGTCCCAAAGACAACCCTAAGATGAACTCGCGACACCTGTGCCTTCCAATTCGGTGGTTGATGAAGGGTTCACGTTGGTTAAGAACAAGTGCCGTGGCAAGGGAGGAGGAAAACTACCAGCTCGTTTGGAGACCTTGACCCATGAGAAACCCCAAGGGAATTCCTTTGAAGCTCTAGCATCCCTAGAAGAGGGTGAGGAGACACAAGCTAAGACTCAGATAGAAGACCAGCTTAAAGGCCTCCCAGTATCCCCAGGGCCAATGGAATCCTAGCAGATGGAAGGGGTGGAGGAGGACGAGGGTGAAGACATGGATCTGGGTGAACTTGACCTCAACGCCATAGAGGAAGAATGCAGAAAGAAAGGACAAGGAAATGTCCCCCGCCGTCAACTAGAACTTCTCAAGGAGGCCATAATCCAAACAGGTGCGGTGGAATTCCTGGGAATCGACCCAAATGCCCAGAAGGGTAGTAAACGGAAATCTCCCAAGGAGGAACTGCGTTGTGGACAAAAGACCAATAAGCAATGAATAGGAGCGGTGGGAGTCTGGTTGATTGAATCTGGATAGTATCCTACAATACACGCAGCCTTCTCCGAAGCCAAAAAGGTTTGTCAATGAAGCTCATCTCTTGGAATATCAAAGGGTGTAGTAGCCCTAGGAAGTGGAAGGCTTTAAACCGTAAGCCTAAATAGGAATCCCCAGATATTTTGTTTCTTCACAAAACCAAATGCAGTTTTGGAAGTCTATTGAAAATCAAAGACAAGATTTGGAAGGGAAGTCAGGTTATGGCCACCGACACCGCAGGACAATCAGAAGGCATTGCTATTCTATGGCAACCATGATTGGTCGAACTCTCCGACTAGCGATCCCACAAGTTTTCGCTCAAGGAGAAATTTTGCTTTCTAGACTCGGGAGTTCAGGGTATGATGGGAAACATCTATGGACCCAGCTGTTTCCAAGAAAAACAATCTTTTATGGGTTTCCTTCAATGGATCCAGGAACAAGCGGAACAAGATCAATGGGTTCTTGGGGGCGATTTCAATCTCATAGCCAACCTTGAAAAGAAGAAGGGAGGATAATGAACCATGGACAAATTCCAAGAAGCATTTAGTGAGTGTCTGGCTCGGGGTCCGTTGGTCGACGTGGAAACAGGAAATGGCTGGTTCACATGGAACAACAAATGAGGAGGGGAGCATTTGGTTGCCTCTCATCTGGATCGTTTCTTGGTGTCAGAAAATATCATGCACAGCTCGGGGGATATTATGGCTCCTATTCTCCCGGTGAATGGCTCAGACCACTAGCCCATCAACCTCTCCTGGGATGGGACTGGTTCCCCCAGAGGGAAACCTTTCAGGTTTGAAATCTTCTGGATGGAACACAAGGACTTCAAAATTCTGGTAGGTCAATGGTGGAAAGAGTTTGTCCCCCCCCCAGGAACCGTCATGTTTCGATTTCAGTAGAAACTCAAAGCCCTCAAAGCGAAAATCCGTAAATGGAACCGGGAGGAATTTGGAAACATTTTTTAGGACAAGAAACAACCGTTGATGGAGCTGGACCTCGTCAACAGAAAAGGCATGGAAACGGGATGGAATGAGGAAATGAAAAAATAGAAAAGGATCTCATGGAATAGTTGGAAGCCAGAGAGAAACAAGAGGCTCTATATTGGCAGCAGAAGGCGAGAGTGAAATGTCTGAAGGAGGGTGAGAGAAATACTAAATTCTTTCACAACTCGGTGATCCAAAATAGGAATAGCTCTAGAATTCAGAGGCTTAAAACCAGAAATGGAGATAGAGTGGACACTAGGAGGGAAATAGAAACTGAACTCACCCAATACTTCTCGGAGACGCTCAGAGAAGATGTGGGAGAAAGAAGCAAGGAGATTGAGCAAATCACTAGATTAGTTCCCAGAATGGTCACTGCAGAGAATAATGAAATGTTGGTTAAGCCCATTGAGATGCAAGAAGTGGAGGAAGCAATTAACCAGATGGCACTGGGAAAGGCTCCTAGACCAGACGGGTTTACTTCCAACTTCTTCCACCTCTTCTGGGATCTTGTTAAGGAAGACGTGCTGGCTATTGTGGAAGAATCTAGAATAAAGAAAGGAGTCCTCAAAGATTTTAACGCTACTTTTCTCACCCTCATCCCAAAGGAAGCGGGCACTGAGTCTCCTAATAAATTTAAACCTATTGCGCTATGCAATGTCATATACAATATCATCTCCAAAGTCATTTCCAACAGACTCAAACCCCTCCTCCTGGTGCTTATAAGTCCAGAACAATCTGGTTTTATGGAAGGAAGGCAAATCTTGGATGGAGTAGTTCTGGTTCATGAAGTGTTGCACTCACTTAGAAGCTCCAGAATCCCTGGGATGATGATCAAACTTGACATTGAAAAAGCCTATGACAAACTCAATTGGGAATTTATGGAGAAAATGCTGGGGGCATACGGATTTTCTCCCATTTGGGTGGAGTGGGTTATGGCCCTGGTCTCTTCTTCGTTCTTTAATATCCTCCTTAATGGGTCTCTGACATCGTCCTTTCAACCCTCTAGGGGCATTCACTAAGGGGACCCCCTGTCTCCTTTCTTATTCATTCTCATGGCGGAGGGTCTGAGCCGCCTAATTGAAGACCAGGTCAACCATGGGACAATCCATGGAGTGAGAGTTCAGGAGGGGATGCCCCCTCAAACGCATCAGCAATTTGCGGATGACACCATGCTCATGGGGCACCCTTCAGTCCAAGAAGCCAGAAGCTTCAAAAAAATCCTGGACCTATTTGCTCAAGCTTCAGGATTGGTTGTTAATCCCAATAAATCCCAAGTCTTCTTTGTTAATACTCCCCCAACCACCCAAATAAATATATTGAGAATCCTGGGTTACTCGAGAGGAAATCTCCCTACCAAATACCTTGGTATCCCCATGGGGCTTGGAAGACCAAAAGCGGGAGAATGGCAAGAATTTTTGGACAGACTCAAGCAAAGAGTATCCAGCTAGGTCTTGCACAATCTTAACTTTCCCAACAGGTTGATCTTGATTAAGTCTATTTTACAGGCAATGCCGACATACCTTTTCTTGGTCTTAGCGGCTCCTAAGGCTATCCTCAAGCAAATATGAAGCATTCAACGTAATTTCCTCTAGGGATCAAGCGGGGAAAAGGCCAAATTTTCTTTGGTGAGCTGGGAGGATGTTTGCAAACCTAAGGCTCAGGGTGGTCTCGGTCTAAGGGATCCTGAAATCATGTTAGAGACATTAGGGGACCAATATTTGGTGGAGATGGGTCACCCACTCATCGAAACCTTGGGCCAGATTGTGGAGTACAAAATATGTCAGGGGCAGGCCTAGTCATGCCCTGATCCGCTTTAATGAAACTCCTAGTGGCTCCCCCATCTGTTTAAAGGCCCTAGCTAGAAGATCTATAATCCAAGAGCATAGCTTTTGGGAAATCAGAGATTGCAATCGGGCAAAGTTCTGGGATGACTCATGGAACCAATTCCCCATCCTCGAAACAAATCCCCGATAGAACCATATCAAACAGCACGAGATCGAGAGGGGTAGGTTACTGGTGTACCAGTCATGGAATCCATGAATACAAGAAGACTATCAGTGGTGGAAATTTCCTGAGAAACAAGCCCCAATGAGTGAGGAAGACTAGGAGGCCTTTCAAGAGGAATTGAGCAAACGCTTTGTCAGGACTCAAGAGGGCCCAAATATTTTACAGTGGGGATATTCTCCAAAAGGTTCTTTCAGCGTCAAAGAGGCCTACAGCATCAGAATGACAAGGAACGTGGAAATGGATGACATCTGGAAAAAAATTTGGGATGTCAACTTATGGCCCAAGGTGGATCTTTTCGTCTGGCTTGTCATCAGAGGAAGAATTCTCACTTGTGACAATCTATGAAAATGAGGGATTATTGGACCATCCCAATGTTGTATGTGTCTGTGTGCGGAGGACACGATGGGCCACTTACTGGACAGTTGCCCCTTTGCGGCAGCGATTTGGGATAAGGGGGCATTGATGTTTAGAAGGAGCGACAGGATCTGGAAGCTCCCCCCCTAGACCATAAGATACTGGAGCTCGCGAGCTTTCTCTAACCCCATCCTCAAAACCATTTGGGAGGCTTTTTCGAGCATGGAAATGTGGTCTATTTGGAAAGAGAAAAATGCTAGGATCTTCCATGGGTGAAGCAAAAGCATGAAGGCAGTCTGGAACATGGTGCATGACAGTTTGGTATCATCGATCAAATGCATGCAATGGACTGAACAGGATAAGATTATTCCGAAGGAGGAACTCCACATTGCGTAGAATTAGGGATTGAATAAGCCAATGATGGAAGCTCTGTGTTATCAAGATAAGTTGGGCGCCCCTTCCAGTCCTAATTCATGGTCGGCTTCGCCCCTTGACGTCTTTAAACTAAACTTTGATGGAACCTCTCGCGGCAACCCAGGCCAGGCTAGTTTCGGTGGTCTTGTTCATGATCACGAGGGATGGATCAGGATAGTGTTTATGGGAGCCATTGGCGAGGATACCAATAATTTCGTTGAGCTGGAAGGCCTCATACGTGGAGCGGAAATGCTGATTCAGGGGGGTCTCCTTCCAGCGATAATAGAAGGCGACTCCAACATCCTTATCTCAGCGGCCAAACGTCTCCTGACTGGCCAAAAGACTAAAAAAATCTCTCCAAGCTGGTGACTTGATTACAGATTGGAGTTCCTACGTGTCCTCGTTTTGTCGCACCCTGCCACTTCCTTTCACCACATTAGGAGGGAAGTGAATAAGGTGTCAGTTTGTCTAGCAAATGTTGGGGTGGAATGTGGAATAGGCTTCCGATGTGATAGAATTGACGTCTTCGCAGAGGAGGGATGGGCCTAGCAATGCCGTCACATGGCCATAAAGGATCTTTCTGAGTCCGCACAGCTAGCCGATCAACCGGATAGGAGAACAGGTGGCAAATGGAGGTGCGAGCATGCCCACATGCATCAGGGCTAATGCAGATGAGAACGGTTGGCGTTAAAATCTGTCGGCACCGGGTCTGGTCCTTCCTCATCATTTCGCTTCATGGCATCAGCCTTTCCACGCTTGGCTCTGAGTGCAAGGATTATTATCCGGATAGGGACCATAAGCATCACAGGACGGAGGCCTAGGGAATCATGATGGGAGTGACGCAGGATCCTCTCAGGGATGAGTACGCTCCCACAGATGACTGTCCCTTATATCCAGGTGACCTTGCATTCTTCCATGACAAGTTACATGCCAGAATTCGCATGTCTGTGCATTTTCCCTCTGTTTGGTGCAGTGCTAGTGAGCTAGGCCCTAGTAAGAGCCCCCTCCATTGCTTCGTGTGGTCGTTCTTGCCCTTGGTTTTTCCTGCAATAGCTCCAAAGTGGAAACCCAGGTGGGAAGTAGATTTGGGAGATGAGTCCGGCATTAAGCTGGCTAAAAGGAATTTGGCTAAATGACAGACTCGCCAAGCTACTCGCGCGCAGATTTTAGCCCAAGAAGAGGTAGACCGGTATAAGGAGCACGTCCCGCTCAGCATAAGGCTGGAAGTCGAGAGGGTGGTGGAAGGGCTTTGGGCGGAATCGAAAGCTATACCCAAGGAGAACCTGCATGCTGAGGTAGGTGAGTGGGTCTTGGACCTGGGTAACACTGTGGGCTGCGCTTCTGCTTATGATCGGATGCTTATGACATATTGGGCCATGGTTCGTCTGGTCAGGCACTCTGCGATGATGTGGGAAGCAAAACAGGATGGGGATGTTGAACCAATTCCTTTCTGAAAGGAACACAATGTGAAATTTCACACTATGCACCACAAATTGGATGTCCTAGCTGCTCGCTTGGGGTTTCCTTTCCACCCAGTGGACCACCGTGCTCTGGAGACGGCCCGGCCTCGGGAAAAGACTGGTCTCTGCGAAAAGGAAGGCCTTGGAGGTGAGGAAGCTCGAAACCCCACAAGCACCATGATCCCATTGTCGTCGCTAGTTTCAAGTATGTAGCTCCCTGCGGCTGGAAGTCCTTCTAATGTTTCTCCTCGCTGGAACATCATCCCTCCTCGTGGGATATCATTTTCTGTTCAATCTTTGTCTCTCTGTTTCTATTACTTTATGATGATGTGTCTCAGACTCTATAATTATAGACGGTTTATTTCTAGGTAGTATGTTTCCTTCCGCGGGATGGATGGCGATAGAACCACTAAATCGCCCTTTTTGTGGGTGGGGAACCTCTGTAATAGGATCAGGATCCATCACAGAAATAGAGATGTCACGGGGGCTAAAAGGATATGGGAATTCACTGTAATTTTTTTGCCAATTAGTTTTGCTCAAGTCCTCGCTGGACTGTTGCTGGCCAGGACCAAGGCTCCCCCATTTTCGGGCCGGCCATAGTCATCTTTCCACTATGTAATGTGGACTCTGTACAGTAATATAATGGTTTATTTACAACAAAAAAATGATACATACCAAAATTAAAGAATATGAAAATTTAATTAAATAAAATAATTCTTTAAATTAGTATAATAAAATAAAGTTATATATAAATAAAACAAATATTAAAATATAATATTTAATTAAATAATTAAATTGTTATAAATAATTGAACAAAATTATATATATATAATTTTATAGTATAGTAATGAAATTTAAGAATTAAATTTATTATTATAAAATTTAATATGTATTGATGATAGATATGGGTATTAAAAAAATGAAGTATTACAACACATTATAGTGTTAACAAAGCTATATTTTTTACTTAACTATTATGTTAATAAAATATTAATATATAATAACAAAAATATTTTAGTATGGTTCACTAAGAGTGGGGGGTGCTTTCTTACAAAATAAAAAATATTAATATTTTAGTATATTTAATTTAATTGTAATATTACATAATGCTTATTATATATATTAATGATTTTATGGACTCATTATGACTTTTATAATTTATTTTATTGTATAGTAAAAATAATTATTAAATTGTGAAAATATAATTATAACTATATTTGAGAAAACTAATGAATGTAGTAAGGCCTATTGGCATAAGTAGACAAATTAATAAATTAATAAATGATTGTACAGGCATATCTCCAAAATAATAATAAATTAATATCTTACAATTAATTATTATAATATTATTTTTTATTATTAATAGTAATTATTATTAATGTTAATAAATTAATATTTTAATTAATTATAATATAATAATTAATTAAATATCTAAATATTATTATTAAATAAATATTATTAGTTATAATCAAATCCAAATATAAATACATTATTAATTAATTAATTAATGTGTCACAATAATATTATATATCATAAGATTTAGGGTTATATTGTAATGCATATGATACAATCATTAGATTACTTTATAGATTCTCAGAAGTTAAATAATGAGCATTTGATTATTTTTAATTCATGATTAATATTTGATTTGAGTTGTTGTATATAGAAATGTTTTTTCAATTGAATGATGATGATGCCCAAAAAATACTTATAAAATAACAAAAAATGTATTATGTTTTAAAATAAAAATATAAACTCTAAATAAAAATTAATAATTAATAATTAATTAATATTATAAAAATATAAACTATAAAACAATTTCTTTTAGAATTTATTATAGTTATTTAATAGTTATTTATTAAAATAATTAATTATGAATCAATTTTAAAATTATTATAATTAATTACGATGTTTTAAATATTATTATTTATAATATTATAATATTAATTAAATATTTGTAATATACAATTTATGAAAAATAATATAGTTGCATTAATATAATTATATTAAGTAATTAATAATATAATAATAAATTAAAGTAATGTCATTGAATTATAATGCTATATTTTAATCAAATACATATAATATTATTAAGGATATTATATTTGTTATAATATTATTGAGGATATTATCTTATACTATTATATGAATATGGTATTTAATGAAAATATTATAATCAAAGTAATAATAAAATATTATTGTTGCCATAGGTGTGGCTCATTGGTGATTCACTTGTTATGAAGTCACATGTTGTAAAGGAGGTTATAAGTTCAAAATCATTAGAGGAAATTTCAACTCTAAATGGGCCTTCAAAAATAATAAAAAGAAAAAAACTACTTTTTAATAAAAAGAAAAAATCTAATTTTTTTGTTTGTATTTGTGACATATCTCAGTGTGATTTTACGGAAATTTCAATGAGGAGATCTCGTTGTATGCATAATTAAATTTCACATCTAATGAGAGCCCACTCGGCATAATTTGGACGGACCTCGCTACTCCAAAAACAAGAAATACCTGAAAAAATGTGATTGATGACATCATCATCACATTTTTTAAGGTATTTCTTAATTTTGGGGTAGTGGGGTCCATCCAAAGTATGTGGAGTTGGTAGTAATTTAATTTCTCATCCAATGAGCTCTCCCGATCAAAAATTGAGTAAAAACACAAGGAGATATGTCAGAAATATGAACAAAAAAGTAGTTTTTTTATGATACCTATCCCCAAATTTATATTAAAAATTTGTTTAAGACCTATATGATATTTCAAATTTAATTGGCTAACACATGATGACATGGAATTTGAATTAGTGTTAAAAGGCCCATTTTGAGTTGAAATTTCCTCTAGTAAATGAGGATTTTATTATTTTTAATTCATTTGATTATTTAAGATAATAATGCAACAACCATTTCTCTAAACATCCAAAGATACATTTTTAATGTGTCACATCTTGGGAATTATCGCAATGCGAACATAACCCTTGAAAAATACCACAATGTGACATAACCCTTGATGAACGTTGCTAATGTAACATAACCCGTGATAAACAACACAATGCGACATAACCATTATTGAATGCCCACTATCACATTATTGATGTGTTACATATTTGGTTGTGTTGACATATACCAACCAAACATTGTAACAAACCATGGCTTAAAGTCATAATGTGATATAACCCTTGATAACTTCACAATGAAACGTAACCCTTGATAAACATCACAATGAGACATAACACTTAATGAACGTTGAATGTCACAACACAACTAGAAGAATAAATCCATTTAACATTTTCATTTTGCACCAACCATAACATTAAAGTGTAATTGTTTCATCGAATTTTGATCGTGTAATACAAAATGTTCGTTGCTTAATATCAAAACATTCTTAGTGTACACAAGTGAATTTTTTTTGCTTTTCAAAAGTAAAAGTCTTAACTTTATAGAAAAATACATCATTTTGGCCATACTTAACCATGGTTGACTTTGGTGAACCACATGGCCATAGTTGATAATGCAAAAAGAAATTTTATAAACATCCAAAGACATATTATTAATGTGTTACATCTTGGGCATTATTGCAATGTGACATAACCCTTGACAAATATCACAATGTGACATAACCCTTGATGAATGTCGCTAATATAACATAACATGTGATAAACGTCACAATTAGACATAACGCTTATTAAACACCCACTATCACATTATTAATGTGTCACATCTTTGGTTGTGTTGACATATACCAAACAAACACTGTAACAAACCATGGCTTAATATCGTAATGTGACATAACCCTTGATAACATCGCAGTGAAACGTAAAGCTTGATAAATCTTGGGCATTGTTGCAATGTGACATAACCCTAGATGGACGACGAATTTCACATTATTAATACGTCACATATTTGGTTATGTTGACATATACATACCACTATAGTGAACCATGGTTGACTTTGGTTAACCATGCTTGACTTTAGTTCGACCATAGCCAACCATGGTTGACATTAGTGAGTGAGTTTCGACTTTAGTTAACTGTTGTTAACTTTGGTTAAACATACTAACATAACCCTTGACAAATATCACAATGTGACATAACCCTTGATGAATGTCACTAATGCAACATAACCTATGATAAACTTCACAATGTGACATAATGCTTATTAAACTCCCACTATCACATTATTAGTGTGTCACATCTTTGGTTGTGTTGACATATAACAACCAAACACTGTAATAAACCATGGTTTAACGTCGTAATGTGATATAACCCTTGATAATGTCGCAGTGAAACATAAACCTTGATAAACATCACAACGCGACATAACATTATACATTACTATGTAGAATGTGAATGGTTTAAACCATTTCTTTTGTTAAATGACTATATATATATATATATATATATCTCACGAAAATTCTTAAATAAATTTTCTAAAGATCCAAAGACACATTATTAATGTGTCATATTTTGGGCATTATCACAATGTGAAATAATGCTTTATGAATGTCACTAATGTAACATAATGTTTATTAAATGCCCACTATCACATTATTAATGTGTCAAATCTTTGGTTGAGTTGACATATACAAACCAAACACTATAACAACCCATGGCTTAACGTCGTAATGTGATATAACCCTTGATAACGTCAGAGTGAAACGTAAAACTTGATAAATCTTGGGCATTGTCACATTGTGACATAAAATGTTGCAATGCAACATAACCCTAGATGGACAACAAATTTCACATTATTAGTGTGTCGCATATTTAGTTATGTCGACATATACATAACACTATAGTGAACCATGGTTGACTTTGGTAAACCATGCTTGAATTTAGATCAACCATAGCCAACCATGGTTGACATTAGCGAGTGAGTTTCAAGTTTAGTTAACTGTTGTTAACTTTGGTTAACCATGCTTAACTCTTTTTTTACCATAGTTAACAATGGTTTACTTTAGGGAACCACCTTTCCATACTTCACAATGCGACATGAAATTTGGTGAACATCAAATGTCACATTATTAATGTGTAACATCTTGGGTGTCACATCTTAGGCATTGTCCCAATACAGCATATTCCTTGACCAATGTCGCAATGCAGCATAATCCTTTTAATGAACATTGCAATGCAACAAAACCCTTGATAAACATGAGAATTAGACATAACCCTTCATGAAATTGGTTTCCTTTCATTAACCAATGTTGATGGGGATATTTAGTACTTCTTCAAGAATGGAAGACTTTTAAAAAAAATGAAAATGAGCCTTTCAAAAGATTATTTGAATTTAAATTTTAAAAATAATATAATTATTTATATGTTTAAATGCAACATAAACATAACATAATATAAATCATGTTTGAACTTTAATATTAAGTTAATGACACATTAGCATAATGTAAATCATGTTAAAATATGAAGTGAATGGCATATTAACGTAATGTTAATCATGCTCATGCTATGAGAATTAGAAATAACCCTTCATGAACTTGGTTTTTTGAATTTTATAAAATATATAATTATTTATATGTTTAAATGCAACATAAACATAACATAAGCTAGTGACACATTAACATAATATAAATCATGTTTGAACTTTAATATTAAGTGAATGACACATTAACATAATGTAAATCATGTTCATCTTTTAATATGAAGTGAATGGCATATTAACATAATGTTAATCATGTTCATGCTTTAATATTGTTTTGTATTGAAGGGGATATTTCCACAAAGTTGAATTTGAATTTTATAAAATATATAATTATTTATATGTTTAAATGCAACATAAACATAACATAAGCTAGTGACACATTAACATAATATAAATAATGTTTGAACTTTAATATTAAGTGAATGACACATTAACATAATGTAAATCATGTTCATTTTTTAATATGAAGTGAATGGCATATTAACATAATGTTAATCATGTTCATGCTTTAATATTGTTTTGTATTGAAGGGGATATTTCCACAAAGTTACTTGCAGGGGATATTTCCACAAATTTCCACAAAGTTACTTGCGTTTATTGCAATCTTAGAATGAAAAAATAAATGGGTGTTTCTTCAATCTTTTTTATAAATATAAAGCTCTATATTAAAAAAATATGCCAAAAGTAAATGTCATTTATAAATATAAAGCTTTATATTAACAAAATGTGCCAAAAGTAAATGTCAAAAAGCTAGAAATCTATTGAGCTTAAGTTAGCTTAGAAAAATGGAAAGTAATGTGGTGTAAAGTAATATATTTTAAATTTTGTTATTTATAGAGTTAATTATTTTCATTTTTGTTTTATATATAAGAAAGATTAATTATTTTTAATTTTGGTAAATATATATAGAGAAAGAGTTAATTATTTTAATTGTTGTTTCTTATCAAAATGATATTGTTAAATAAATATATTGTTGCCACAAATTAAAATAAGTATAACAATTATGATCATAATAATAAATATTTTAAAAACAAATTTATATGTAAATTTTAAAATAAAAAATTCTCAAATTAATATAAAAATAAAGGATTGATATATTATTGCAACAAATTAAAATAAGTATAACAATTATGATCATAATAATAAATATTTTAAAAACAAATTTATATATAAATTTTAAAATAGAAAATTCTCAAATTAATATAAAAATAAAGGTTTAATATATTATTGCAACAAATTAAAATAAGTATAACCATTATGATTATAATAATAAATATTTTAAAAACAAATAAAAATTCTTCATTTAATAAAAAAATAAAGGTTTAATATATTATTGCAACAAATTAAAATAAGTATAACGATTATGATCATAATAGTAAATATTTTAAAAACAAATTTATATGTAAATATTAAAATAAAAAATAAAAGTTCAATAAATATATAAGATGAATAACATAAAGAATATAAAAAAGACAAAGGAACAATAAAAAGAAAAAAGAACATGAGAGTGTTGTTACTGTTTTTTAATATTTTTAATGAAGTTATTAATAAAAAAAATGCGCATAACTAAATTTATTCTCAGATCAATTGGGATAGAACTAGAATCAATAAAAAATACTATTCTTAATGCAATTTATTCTCATATATGAGATAAAACTTTAAAACAATTTTAATGAGAAGAACCACCAACATGAATGAGATGATTGGGCATCTTTAATAATATTAAAGAAATGATAAAGTGAGTACATTTTATTTTACAGAACAAGTCCTCTCTCGAACCTAGTGAAAAAAATCAGGTAAAAAGCGGTCTTTCACTAACTGAGAAATAAATGACTCGTTTTGTAGATCATGCCAAAAGAGGAGGACTCTAACCTTTAAAAAAAATGTATGGCCCCATTATAAAACAAAAACAAAAGACCTGGGTTAAAATACAGTCCTCTGCATTTCACCAAGAAATAACAAGATAACAAGAGTAATGTTTGTATTAACCAAAGATGCTTTTAAGATAGTAGAACCTGTGGAAACATATATCTTTAATTAATCATTAAAGTAAAATTAAACTTACTTTAGTTTACTTTTAAATATAAATAGAAATGGAAATCTGATGCCTAATATAAAACCTTTTAAAGCAAAAATTTAAATCTTTTAAAATGTAACACAATAGATTGACTCCTCTATCAACGACTTTAAATCACAAACAACTATATATTAAAAAGGCATGAAAGAACCGTGCTCAGGTAAAAGGATGTCTTCCGCTATCCTAAACCACCCAACAATTTTAAACATTTTGAACATTATTTTTTAAACGATGATTGTGATACCGTCATGGAAAAATGGTATGACGGAAAATGGAAAACCAGGCTTGAACCTTACCAGGAGTCATCTGCAATTATTTGGTTGCAATATATATTTAAAAAGCTTCTGATAAACAATAAGAAATATATAAAGATTCGTGGTATTGTAATAATTCAAAGGCAGAATGATGGTTCTGAGATAACCAGCAGCCATGCAAGCGCGGATTCAGCTTATTTGTGTTGCCATCTTCAGGTTCTCCAGATGGCAAGATTATTTTCGATTCAGAAGCGGCGTATTCCATTAAAGACACATCTTTGGATTTCGTTATTCAGCAAATGCAGCTACTGAACATTATTAGGGTCGGTCTTTTGTTACCCGTTCTGTGGCTCAACATACTGCAGTTTGAGGAACCTTCACTGCATTTCGCTGGTAGAACCAAACACAGAAAAATAAGATTTAACTGCCAATTCGAAGCATGTATGAATTCCTATAGCTTCTGTAACATGAAAAATGTGGGAATTAAGGATATCCTGGAGGGTATAAGCTTACAGGTATTCCATGAACTTGGAAGTGATTGACATTCTACATCCGCACCAGCATTCTGCACCGCACCAGCTTCTGCACAGCACATTCTACACGTGCACCAGCATTCCCTTCAGCTTCAAATTAAGCTATAAACATGAATGCAGAACAGTTATGTAAGTTGCCAGGAGAGATAAATCGACAAGTATCTAAAGAGATGGAAATGGATAGCGTTGATTCAACAGATGTATGTAAATATACAGTTACGGAATTTGTCACCCATCCAGTAATTTTCCAACTGCTCTTCAAGACGGGATCAATATCAATTAAACAATTGTTTAAATGATTCATTAAACAATTCATTATCCTTAACTAAAATCAGACGACGATGGAAACGAACCAAGCTTTACACTTGTCAAGCGAGCGTTGATCTTGATGATCCTCCAAATCCCAAATATGAGATATATACGCAGCTAGTTAAAAGATCAAGCGACGATCAAATAGATTTCACCTGTACAACTGTCATGTTTTTTAATCTTGATGATCAGCTTGATCAAGTAGGCTTCCAAAATATCAGATATATAAGCCTATGATGTAACTATCAACTTAAAAATACTAGCAACAACCATATTAATAAGATTAATATGTTCGAGCCTAGAGGAATATATCACCACTGAAGTTAATTTAATAGTTGTATCATGATTGGAGTTAACCTAATAGTTAATCTAATAGTTATGCAATATAAATGCTATCCAATATAACTGCCATTAGAGTTAAAGTTAAGCTAATAGTTGTAGAATCATTGGATTTAAACTAATAATTGTATCTAATAGTTAATTTAAAAGTTAATATATGCTCAATTAAAAATTTTGTGATTAGAGTTGAAGTTAAGTTAAACTTGTATCAACATTGGACTTAACCTAATAGTTATAATTTTTTTTCCTAAAGAATGTCTCAATTTCTTGTATCTAATAGTTAATCTAACATAAAAACCACTTAAGTTGTGGTTGTTAAGCTCATAGTTGTATCATCATGTTGGAGTTAACCTAATAGTTGTATTTAATAGTTAATTTAAAAGTTAATATAAATCTATTGTAGTTAATAAAAGAGCTTCGAGTTATCCTGACTTTTAGCTTCCAAATGGAGTTGGACTAAGCCTTATGCAAGCCTTATGCACATTAACTCGACTCCCAATTGGTAGGTGGAGAGGATTTTATTATGAGTTATACTATCACATGAAGTGCACTTTACTTCAACTCCCAACGATAAAATGCACTTTGACTAATTAACTCTAGATGGAGTTCAAATGTCACATGGACTACACATTACCATGCTATTAAGTTCAGTTATCACATGATCTATTTTTTATTTTTTATAATTGTTTATAAGGAGTTCGAATGATTAATAGTTAATTTAAAAGTTAATATAAATCTATTGTGGTTAATAAAATAGCTTTGAGTTATCCTCACTAAACCTTATGCACATTAACTAAACTCACAGTTGGTAGGTGGAGTTCGAGTGTCACATGAGTTGCACAATACCATGCTACTAAGTGTAGTTATCATATGAGTTCAGAGGAATTTATTAGGAGTTCGACTCTTACATGACTGCACATTAGCTAGACTCCTAGATGCCAAATGCACTTGGACTAAGCCGTAAGTAATTAGAATTGAAGTTAAGCTAATAGTTGTAGAATCATTGGAGTTAAGCTAATAGTTGTATCTAATAGTTGAACTAATATAAATCTATTGTAGTTAATAAAAGAGCTATGAGTTATCGTGACTTCTAGATTCCAAATGGAGTTGGACTAAGCCTTATGCACATTAAGTGGAATCTCAAGTGGTAGGTGGAGTTCGAGTGTCACATGAGTTGCACAATACCATGCCACTAAGTTTAGTTGTCACACGAGTTCAGAGGAATTTATTAAGAGTTCGAACTATTTTATTTGGAGTTCGACTCTTACATGACTGCACATTAGCTAGACGCCTAGATGCCAAATGCAATTGGACTAAGCCGTAAGTAATTAGAGTTGTAGTTAAGCTAAAAGTTGTAAAATCATTGGAGTTAACATAATAGTTTCATATAATAGTTAAGCTAATAGTTATCCAAAATAACTTTGACACTACAAAATTTGAGGCCAAAATATGATGGCTACCATGTCTGAAATTCGACAATAACCTGTCCGGTATTCGACACATACACTTTTTTTTTTCCATCGGTGGCACAACGTCGGATATCCGACCGTCGGATATCCGACCGTCGAATAATAAGGGTCGAAGCTTCGACAGACCATTATGTCGCATATTCAACCGTTATTCCTTCCGAAGTTCCAACCAAAATTGCATAAACCATCGAAATCCAACGTCCTTCGACCCTTGAAGCGTTGGCCGTCTGACGGACAAAAGTGTCTGAGAAATGGCGGTGTCATCGGTTTTTAATTCACATAGTGTCGATACTCCGACACATTCCGACACTAGAAGAGTCGGCCTTCCGACGCAATCTGACACGTTAACCGTCGGTCGTCCGACGGGAGGAAGCATTGGAGTCATGGCACGGCCATTGGATGGGTTGATCGGAGTGTCAGAAGAACGTCGAAAAAGCGACGCCTATTGATGGATTTTAAAAAAATCCAAAGATTTCACTTACGACCACATGGTTTTAGCCTATAATTTGACTACTGAAGGAATCCTGGTAGCAAACTAGAGGATTCTATGTCAAGTACATATTTCATCCTTGCACATATAGTTATCACAACTACTTTACTCTTAACTTTACTTTTCGCAAAATAGAAAACCCAATATCCTCAAGAGAAGCACCCTCCTTTCTATTTATGGAATAAGGAAGAGAGTAATTACAAGCAAACCATGTACTAAGTCTACAAGTGGACCACTTAACAAGACAAAGTCCAATCTAACCAATTCATGAACACTTTAAGAGAATGTTCCTTAACTAGAGACATTGCATGTGCTAAGGGTAGGTGATTACAACACAACTTCATGGTAGTGTGAACCACATGTACAAAGGTCACATAATCCCATACCCGCATGTTCCAACTTACCCACTTAGAAATGGCCTATGTGACTTAGCTTTCGAGAGAGTCGGAGAAAGGTTGCTTGCAATCAAGTTTTCCTAGTTGAACACAATGCAGTGCTTCTCTAGGTGAGACTATTAGTTGGAAAGTGGAATGAAGCAGTCCCCATACAGTGTATGTGTCCCTGGCCTCCATTTTGAGTTGACTAAAGTTCTAAAGGGTGGTATTTTATAACATGATTAAGATGAAATGGGTCTAAAGAATTGTGTTTATCCTTCATATGCATTGTGCTAATTGTATAAGTATCTGCATAAGTTTCTCCCTATATAAGAAAGAGCTCTCATGCAAAGAGTGCTTTACATCCCCAATCTTAATAATTGATGACGGGGGACACTGAACCTATAGAGTCTCTAAAAGAGGGGACCAAAGGAAACAACTATGATAAAAAAAAAATAATAGAAATAAACTTGCTGACCAAGAGGCATTCAATACTTTTAGAATAGTCTACCTTTGCTCAAGGAAGGGATATAGAATAAGATTGAATCCTACAAATACATAACCACTTCATATAGCAAAGAGACAAAGAAACAACAGAGTATGTTACCTTGAATCATTATTAATAATGTACAGTAGATATTTAACTTCACTCTTGCAAATTCCAAACAACCAGTAGAATAGTACAGTAGAATAATCTAGCAAACTTCGAGGGGATCAATACTTGTTTTCAGGCTTATAGTCTTAGGGTAAATAGTAAATGGAAGATATACCTCATTTGGCACATTTGCTACTTTGAAATTTCCTTCAAATTCTGGTTTTGGAGTGTACTCCAAGTCTTCAATGCCCCACCGCTACACACTCAGGAAAAAATGAAAAGGAATTGGAAAACTAAAGAAGAGCAACGATGTTCATAACAATCAATGCAACATCAATCTACAAACAATAAAAATCCCAAAACATAGCTGAAAGAAATCCCAAAACAAAGGATAGGTTGACCAATGGGCATAAAACAATGCCAAGTGTTTTTACCTCACAATTTTTAATAAGATAGCCTTGCCCATCCACCATGTGTGAAATAATCATTATCATGTCCTATTCAGAATCAGGGAACTTGAAAGAAAGCATGGTTGTCTCTATCTCAAAAGCACACACGCGAACTTCATCTCGTTGAAGAAGATCTGCTCTATTTTCCAAGGTAATCTTTGAATAGTCCACTTTAACAGTGTACCATTGTCCACATCTTGCATCTACAGGATTGCAAAATCCATAAACAAGTAAAGAATGAATGTTAATTTTTCAGTATATAAAAACTCTTGCTGCAAAGGCTGTTGAATGTGAACTTATGATGTAGAGACAAGCCATTCTTTGTTCAAAAGCATCTTGAAAACATATCTCCTTTAAGTGGTTTTTAGTTTTCCAATGAATGATTTTGTGATGTTGTAGATGGTTTTAGTTTTAGAGTGGATGTTTTCACCTTTGTGCTACTCTGAAGTGCATAAACCAACACTTTAGAGGCATATTTCCTAGTGGTGTTGAACAGCGGACATTTCTAGATCTGGATAGTTGGCACGTTAAATACATTTATATGAGTCTGTAATATTTGTTGATTTATTCCTTTTATCTTGTCTTAATGATGCTTGTTTTCCCATATTAATTTTCATCCCTAAGGCAACGCTAACTTGTTTTCCCATACTAATTTTCAACCCTAAGGCAACCCTAATGAATACAATTGAACAACTTCACAGGAATACTGGACAAACATTCGAAGGTAACACCTCTAATCTAGGAATCTTGACTACATCCACATCACTAACCTTCAACAGACTAAGAATTCAAGTCTAATACTGAAGTAGCTAATCCAAAGAAGCAATAAATAAGAGAGATCAATAATATGAGGGGATCATCCACCTCAATCATCCAAAGGATGTCAATAGCAACAACACATAAAAGACTCAAGTGCTAAGGGCTAGAAAAGATGGAAAGTGCCCTGACCAGTACATTCACCATCAGTGAATTCAGTAAACTGAAAATGGCGTGAGGCCAAGGTTAATGCTTCTTTGGATAAGCTATCAGCCTTAGTATTGTGTTCTGTGAATATGTGAACTGCTTTTAGCTGAATGAAGTAAGGTTCCATATCACGGATACGTTGACACCAACCATCAAGTGCAAGTAAAGTTAGTTATGATCTTCTATTGAACCAATTAATGATGGTTGTGGAGTCACCATGAATGTGTAGAGTGGGAAGGACCATGGATTTAGCACAATAAAGGAGAGTCCATAAAGCAAGTGGTTCAAATCTGGTGTTTGTACTCAGACCAACACCCAATTTGAAGCAAAAATAGTGGTCTTGGGTGATCAAAAGATGAACACCTATACCTCCAATTTGATTGGTTGAAGCCCCATCAAGGAAGATGTAGGTACAATTATCGAAATAGTTTATTTAGTCAAACTTCGGAGGTTGGTTGGAGTGGAATAATGAGTAAGGGCCTCCTCCTAAGGGTGGGTTTAATGGTCATGCTGCGAACACACCTAGCAGCTCTTCATTGGGTGGAGAAATCAAAATCCTACTCTCGGTTCCAGTTGTCTAATTTTCCAGCGTGTTCTGCAATGTGTCCAGAGACGATATACTGGTAATTTTCGGTGAGGAGAATATGTTGAGCTCTTGCTGCCATGAGTCAATAGAGTTGTCTGCCATGTCTACTTGACCTACTCCCAAATTCACAAAAACCTCCAAATTGAACTGAATTGTCCAAAACGAAACGAGTCGCGACAATGTCCAAATGCACTTGTCATTTTTTATTATATATTATTATATATTATATGTATTTTATTATTATTTTATATTATATGTATTTTATTTTTACTATATGTTATTTTATATTATATAAATTGCCATAATAGTATTAAGATATTTTTATTGGCTTTTTGGATTCTTTTGCTTGAAAGTTGAACTGCCTAAAAGTGCACACACCTCATCTAGGACCCTTTAAGATTCATAATAACAACTATTGTTATAGGATTTTATTCTCCAAATGAAACACCAAAACCATACTTATCGGTTAATATTTGTGTAGGGATGTTTTTTTTATCTTTCCCATAATTTATGATACTAATGGGATTGTATGCAAAAATTTATGTATGCCCTAAGAAATCTTATGTATGCTCGTATTTTAGTTACATACAATTCTCCATTCTCACTTATTATTGCTTGCATTTCCTTTTCCTAACATTTCCTTTTCCTTTTACTGGCCTAACCCATTTTCAACAATAATAGTTGCAGATTTAATCAAGTGTTTTTCTATAGAGGTGGCTGAGTCAACCGAGTTGACCCCCAACTGAGCTAACTCGGCCTTTGAAATGATTGGAGTGACAAGTTTGGTACCGAACCAAGCAAATCAAGGATTGACTGAATGGATCGGTAACAAAATGGTCAATTTGTCCCAATCCATACTAAATTGACCAAGTGAATGTGGGAATGCACAGGCCACACACATGACACTTCAATTCAAAAAACAAATTAACCTAGAAATATAAACATCTAGACTCTAAACCTACTTCATTGTCGAGTCAATTAGGTTTGTAGGATTCCTATACATCATAACACAATTTGGAGTAAAACACAACCTGCTTTGTGATGCAGGAGCATAGGCTCATGGAAATGAATTCATCCATGGCTTGAACAAAGTCATATGAATTGAGAGACCTAGGGTCTCAACACTTGTAAATTATTTTATCTTGATTAAATATTGAATAATCTGGAAGAGGACACTTATCCTTTCCACTTGTAAATGTTTGGATAAGAGTTGTTAGTTTGTTAGTGAGTCACTGATGACTCGTAGGGGTCAATTGAGTTTATTAAGGACTCTATTCCTTAATTATAGGATCTGTAAACATAATTAGAATAGAACTGGAGGTTTATTTAATGCATATCCAAATCATTTAGTTAGGAAGCTTAGGTTAGCTCGAGGAGATTTTTGTTAGCTCATTTTGAGGTGAGGCAGCTCACAGAAGCTTGGGTAGCTCGAGAAGGACAGAAAGGGAAGAGAGAAACTAAGGGTTTGCCTGAAATTCACTTTCTAAATAGGGTTTTTGTAAAACTAAGGTCTGCATAGATTTATGGCAGTTGATGCTTGCATCACCTGCCAAGCATGTATTATCTCTCATGAAATGGACCAGCTCAATGAGTAACCTTCAAGCATGTAATATCTCTCATGAAATGGTGTATAAAATAGTGCAAGCATGCTTCAAATGATGCCTTAATGAGTAACCTCCTATAGAGTGGATGTTTTAACCTCTGTGCACCCACATTGAGCTAATGCAAATCCAAAAGTTCTATACTCTGGCTAAAAACACAGTCTCCATTTTAATGCCAACATAGAGCATACGATGGCAAGACAATGGGTTGCAGCACCATTGCTACAATGGCATAGCCCATGGCATAACGCCCCAAGCTCTAGAAGCTTTCCTGACTTAATTTGCAAACAATAAAATTAGAGTGTCATGCATACTCCCAAACCCAAACCATTATTAATTCACAGAGTAAATCCCACACGATGAAAGGAACGAATCGAACCTAGTAAGTCAGCAATTCAAAACGCAGCATTAAATCTACTACACAGTCCCAAATCTTTACATAGTATAATCTTTTATAAATGTCGAATGAAATTGTATATACCAAATCACATTGAAGTCCTTACATAAAATCCAACGCGCAATGTATTTACACAGTGAGGCACAAATCCTCTTTTACAATAGTCAAACTATTAAAAATGTTAAATGGAAAAGTCATGAGCTATGGCACCATTACAAGTAATGATGTAGCCACGGTCCAAAAAATGCCAAACCTCCCAACAAGAGTCCATTAAAAACCAGAGCAAGCTACATTATAAACCCCGAAGGCAGAGTCAACAAGTGCCACATGAAACCCCAACCCAGTAAAGTTTTCCAACTCAGAAATGCCCAGAACGAGAGGAGGCAAGTAAATCTTGCTAGCATGCTTACCATGGCTATGAAGAATAAATCCCAAATCGATAGTGTAGCCTGTGCAAACCCCGGAGCACCTTCGCGTTCACCCGCAGACAAACCAACGATGGCATGAAAAGCATGACCATGCCATGGAGAAACAACAAAGCAATGCATTTTTACACAAAGTCGATCTAGCTTACCTGCGAATCAATGGGGTCATCTCCCTTCTCCAAATGCGCAGAGGCCACACTAAACCAAAATTCCAAAAACCATATTGCACAAGCAGCTGGTGACCATTAACGCATGCACAAACCCTCAACTGGTGACCATTAACACATGCGTAAACCCTCACCATAGTTTATGGAATCAACATTTTACCATATAACAACCAAGTCATATGTTAAACCCTCTATCCTATGGTTTCACCACCCTTTAAATATCAGAGCAGACTTAGTACTTAGGACATGGTATTTATACCATAGTCTCCCAACCTTATGGTATGAGGAGTCCTTAACACTATCATATAGTATTTACAATGTTTATCAAGCATGTCTGTGCAAAACTAGAGAAATTGCATAATTACATCTATAGATGCACTACAAAATGAATGATCACTATAATAGTGACTCACAGATACGAGAGGGGGTGAGGTGCGAAGCCCTATTCTAAGTTCATGACCCGAACAACGAGTTTCTCATTTGTAAGGTAAGAAGGTTTTTAAATTGAATCCCTGAATAACCCACTAAATGAGGAAGGGTCTATCTGCATTCAAGCTTGTCCCACAAAGGAGCAAACATCATAGCACACACAAAAAACCCTTGTCACCCAAAAACCCTTGTCATAAAAAAATTAGATATTATATGTTTTTTTTTTATTATATATTATTTTATATTATATGTATTTTATTTTTATTATATGTTATTTTATATTATATAAATTTCCATAATGGTATTAGGATATTTTTATTATATCCTAACTTGAATGAATAACCTTCACATTAATGAGGGAAGAACCATCTACATAACGACACATCCCTATCTTGGATAAATGAAAATATATCTTTGAAGGATGATTGAAAAGTTGAGCATGTGAGCTTGTGAGCATGGTAGTGATGATGATGATGATGATTATGATTATGATGTTCATGTCGATGATGACGATGTTGTTGATGATGATGATGATGATGTTGATGACAATGATGACAATGATGATGATGATGATCCTAATGATGGTGATAATGATTGTGATGACGATGATGATGAAGATGATCTTGATGATGATGATCTTGATGATGGTGATAATGATTATCATCATCATGAGGATGACGATGAAAATGATGACGATGATGATGATGATGATGATGACGGCAATGACGACGACGATGATGATGATGATGATGAAGATTATGATGTTGATGTCGACAATGACAATGATGATGTTGATCATGACAACGATGACGATGATGATGAAGATGATGATGGTGGTGATGATGAAGGCAATGGAAATGATGATGATGATGACAGTGATGATGTTAATGATGACAATGATGATGATGAAGACGATGACAATGATTATGATGATGATGAAGACGATGACAATGATGATGATGATGACAATAATGATGTCGACAATGACAATGATGATGATGACGACAATGATTATGACGATGACGATGATGATGACGATGATTATGATTATGAAGATGATCATGATTATGATGATGATGATGATGATGATGAAGATGATGTGCCATTTGTATCATCATCTGTGTCAACATTGTAAGGATTGGACATATCATCATCATCATCATCATCAGTTACACTCATCGTGTCATCGTCGAAATAATCTTCAATGGAATTGTCTTCTACATCATCTAATTCAACTATTCCTTGGACATATTCTGTTGGATCATCATCATCAACTAACTCAAGTTGATCATGCTCTTTGTCATCATATTCTTCTTCCAGATAACCCTCTTCATTACCATAATCTAGGTTATACTTTACCGGCCTTCCCCTTGGATCATGACTCACAACAAATGACCAGCCCGCTTTACCTAGAACCTCTGAGTAAAATACTTGTTCACATTGGCTTGGAAGAATATAGGGCTCTATTCCTGGATCAAACAATGCTTGTGTTTACCATGGTAAATCCATTATCATGTTCAATAATAGTTCTATTGGGATCAGGTTGATTCAATCGTAACCTATACCATTTTACAACGAATAGAACTACCTTAAAGGATTCAAAGTCACACTGTATAATATATTCCAAATACCCATAGTATTGATTTTCTGAGACTTCTGGATGTCTGCTAGTTCTAGATGAAACATTGGTAACCTCAAAGACAGCTGAAACCCCAGAATCTGATGTTCTGTTTGTTTCATCCAGTTTTTTGATCCAATATCTACCTCCATTGCAGACCATAGCCTTATGGTGTTTTACCTACAATAAGCAATACACAAAAAAATTACACAACCAATCGGTCCTTATGCAACAATACATGGAAAAAAAGAACATGTACGTCAATAAGTATCAAACAAAATAAAAGATTTAGAGGGATATTTGATTAATTATATACTTGCCATTTTATCTTTTACACCATATGCCAAATCAATTTCCCTTTTTTTTAGCTTGTTATATCCATTGCAGTGTGCTTCTTTTACCAATGAAGCCACACCTTCCCATGATATTCCATGACCCGATTGTGCGCATCGTTCAATCCATACCTTCAACCAGTCAATATTGTTTGCGATGTATAAATGAATTGCAACCCATTCTTGACCAACCGTTTAATGACAATAATCATTAAAATCAAAGAAAGGTGTAAATCTCCTAAACAAAGACGTATATGCTCTTAATTGAAGCAATTATGACTAGAAAATGCAATTAGAATATGAAGGATATAATAAAAATCCAGTAGCTAATAATTACCTTTCATCTTCCTCAATATACCTTTCCCCTTCAGTTGCTCCCCTTCAAATTTTTTATTGGATTCCACATCACAAATGCGACGTAAATTGAGCTTTGATGCTAAAATAGGAAGATATTCACTAACATACAACATTTTTTGGTATACCGTATATCCTTCCATCATAGAACCCTCCAGATGTGCTAGTTGACTCACCAAACCCTTCATAAATTTCAAGTGCCTCTCAACCATCCACATTGTAAAAACCCCAAATTTTTCGAAAAATTTAAAATTTTAAAAAATACGGATAATTTTCATAAATGCAGTCAACTAATTGTTTAATTAGTTATACGTTAATGGATTCATTATCTGAATTATCTATTTGATTATGTTTATCTTATAGAACAATTCTTTTTCAGTTTAATGACTTGTTTTTCTTTGCGACCACAACGTGGAACTGTCATGATATTCTGGGCTTACTTAGCTTTCCAGCTAACGCAGAAAGTTTTCCTGCTCTTACAGACTTACAGGTAAGAAGTTCACGTGTTTTTTGTCAATAATTCTAAATCATTCAGATATAAGTTCGTCGCACAATAATAGCTCAGTAAAAGAATGTAAATGTTATGCAAATTCAAGTGCTTTATGAGGTAAAGCCATTAAATTGTCATTCCTTTTAAGATGCTATGGAAATGAGATTTAGTTCTATCAGTATTGACAACAATTGTTTTCTTTATAAAAGACCTAACTCATAGTCCTTACTGCATACTAAACTCTTCGATGTCTATCCTAGTCGTCATGTGTAAAAAATGTCTTAAATCTTTCTTTGCAACCAGATTAAGAATGGCAGACTTATTAAGTCAAAGGTCTAATTTAAATTGTGTACAAATACCAAATACGTTATAATAGATTTGGTTGCTGCCTGTGATAAGAACGTAATGTACATTGGTAAGGAGTTTATGTACTACTAAATCTACCTCCAAAACTTTGAATTTTAAAGGGATTACAACCTTATTACAAGCTGCTCTTGAAATGGATTAAAATAGTGATGATGCATCGAGTTCTTTTACATATAAACTAGTCGGAGGATAAGGTCTAGTTATGGTTATTAAATCATCAAAGGTCATCTAAAGTCAAACCTGAAGCATACTATAATGTTTAACATCTTTTGTTTGCAACTCAAAAGTTTATAAATATGTAATTATACCAATGCATAGCTAGAATAATTCTAGCAAGATAGGCATCTTATTATAAGAAGGTTCCACGATTTCCTTATTCAAACATTACGAGGCATATTTTTGATGGAATTATAACCATTGAAAGAATGAATAATGTGTTAGTATTATAATGGGTAACAATATTGACTCTACCTTTTATTAGCTTTAAGGTATAGCTTTTGCTTTGAAGAATCCTTTGTTAACTAATTAGTGGCATAACTCTTGCCATTAATATAATAGTTTGTTAATAGTTTACCTTGCAAGGCATAAACAAAATGGTTATGAGGTGGACCGCGCCATAGTGAACACATAGTTTAACCTTGATCTATGAATTATAATCGTTGGTTGAATATTTATCAAAATTGTAATGTGAAGGATCGTATTATTCTCCACGACTTGGATGATTGTTATGGCATAGTTGGTATAATAATAATTTCTTTTCTTCCATGCAACATGTGTAATAGGTTGACATTGGAAGCATGGGTTATGGTGGAACCTCCAATTATCAAATGATTGGAAAAATATACTCGATGGAATGTTCGTCGGGACTATATACTTATACCCACAGCATGCAAATTATTTGTTGACTAACGTGGCATCGTCTTGGCCATGTGTTGCATAGTTAAAAAGCACAGCATTGAACCCTAGCTCGTCATTACCTCCGTTGCCTTCAGGCCTCCTGCCGCTCTGCTACGATGTTCTCGTCTGCACTATCACTTGCATCTTGCTGTTGGTAGTATTCTTGCTTGTTCTATTCCTCGTGAGCTCATCCCAAATGCATAGTAGAGAAGTGTTGTTACCAATGTTTGTTGCTTGGGCATAGGTCAGTGGTTCTTTCTTCAGGATTTCACCATCGTAGCGAGTTCAATCGCAAACCTTTCGAATGTAAAGAGTTCCCTTCCTCTTTGGCTTGGCACTAAGAGTCGTGGTCTTTCATTTCAAGGTTGTTGGGGCTTAGGGTTTCACAGTGAACTATGTTTTGTTTTGGTTTAAGAACCATTACGGCTCAAGGGTTTATACCTTGCCGGGCCGGTGACTACAATTCTATGCTATCGTTAGTCGATGCTCTGTAGTAATACCTTCTTCCTTCCAGTTGATGAAAAGCTTACTCCTCCTCGTGCTGGTGGTATCGCTTCTTCTAGTGGGTGGTTACATTTTGGTGAAGCTTTGAGGTAAGAAACACCATTTACAGTTTTGATTTTCATTGCATAGTTTTTTATTATTTAATAATTTGATTTCAATGCAAGATATTAACAACAATATGTGTGATGATTCACAGCTGCGAACATGTCTCTCTCTCTGCGTTGCTGGTGTGGGGATGTGGCAATGACTTGCACGGGTAAGCCTTGGATACCCATGGCTGTTCTTCCTCATCCAGTCCCTTATGGGGCATATGTCGGTTGGTTGCCGTGGCCTGTAAAAACCCTTGTGGTTTTTGGTTTACCTAGTTACTTGGTTTGTTGTTTTTGGTGGATGTTGAGACCCTTGCTTTATGCGGGGTTCTCCGGCTCAGGCCGTGACTGTAAATTTTAGTTTTTATTTTATCACTGTGATTATTTTCATGTCCCCATGCCTCCGACCAGCGAAGAGGACACGACTACAAGCTTCAATCACCCGGGCTAAGAGCCCCATGAACATGTACAGGCATAAAATTTGCAGAAACAGAATGCTGAAAGAAAATGCATTGCAGTATAACATGCATAAACGCAATTGTTTAACATACACAGCTATAATTATTTATCTTGCAGAGCGGAATCAACATGCATTCACACAAGCATTCATTTAACATGTTCATCATATCATTAATAGAAATTAAGGTTGCAGAATTAAAAATGGGCAAGTTCACTTATCTTATGATGAACTCGATCTGCAACCAGCTACGTCGCTGCAACGTTCCACCCAACCATAGGCCAGCGTGCTCCTTAATCTCTCAGCACCGCTCCCACCCCCGAGCTGGGCATGATTCTCCAAGGAACAAGGGAACTAGCAGGCTTACACATAGCCAAAGATATACAAACACAGCCAAGCCAACACAGTTGGGTTTATCAGGCCATCCAGGAGTTAGGGAAAGGCTCAATGCTAAGCTGGTGAGCTCATTACAGAGCAGGAACACCTACACCAAAACTAGCTTGACCTCTAAGACACCCAAACACACCCAACACAAGGAATCAGTCCCTTCTCTGCTACACAGTCCCTCAGGCCCTGCATTCCCTTCCAGTGCTATTCAGGGGTGATGGAGAAGAAGGCTAGCCCTCTAGCTCTGTCTGTGTGGTTTCCAGCCACCAGGTTTATCAAGCAAAACTAAGCCCCCATCCCTGCTCCCAATACAATCCGAAGACCAACCATTGCACTCAGGCAATCAATTTAGCTATCACAACTTAAATCAGGGAAGACGAATTCTGAGTCATTCTTGGCCCTATTGTGGCCAAAATGACTCTTCAAATGAAATTACAATAGCCCCAAAGATGTAAGGAAGACCACGGCAACACAGCCAACAATGTGGGAAAATAACAGTCCCGAAATGTATCAGGGAGCTCAGCTTACAGCAAACATGGGGAATACAGCCCATCCTGGGCAATAGAATCACTGAGAAAACACATAAAGGCCACATAGAGGAAGAGATAAATATCGAATTTCAATAGCCCCAACATCCACGATTTCGCAGGGAAAGAACAACGTGGGAAAACCCAGAAATTCCTGTGCGTGAGGGGAACAATCAGACCCCGTGAGGAATGAACAGACAATGGAAGCCCTGCATGAGGAAGAAAAGCTCTGTTTTTTTCCGTGGACGCACAACAACAGGAAGGATGCAAAATTGCACTGCATGGGGGTTCAGCAACTCGTGGAGCCAAGAAAAATGTCTACGTGAGACCAAACTGCCCAGAGCCTGTGCATGAGGAGAAACAGACAAAATCGTAGGGAGAGTGGAATTGCCTATGTGAGTGAATTCAACAGGGGGGGGTGGAGTGTGTGTGAGGGTGAGGACTGACAGTCCTGCCACCCCACTCCCAAAGCAATTAACTGCCTCAACCACCAGCAGTAGTTATTTAATGAGAGTGGTTGGAAGAAGACACATGGGTTTTTCTCTCATTGGCCAAAGTTTAACAATTTCCCCCATCCTTATTCTTGTGAAAATCATGCCCCTTTCTCATTTTAGTCGCCGCGATCGTAGCTGGTCGGGTTCATTTAATTAATTATAGATGTATATTTACATGATGACCATCATAATATATGCCGCATGCCCCGATATACCATCGGTGACAATTTAAATCCAGAACATAGCATTACTGATCAAGGGTGGGGCCTTGGCCTTTAGCTCCACACCATGATCATCTACAATTTATACATCATATACATCTAATGCAACGGGGTCAAAACCAGGATGTGACATTCCCCTCCCCTTTCAATAGCACTGACCTCAGTGCTTTACAAAATTTGAACAAAATGCTACATTGGTATCGCCTCAGTGTTCTGCAGAATTGAACAAAAATGGATGTGCCAATCACATGGCATCCTCCAGCTCCCATGTAGCCTCTTCAGGTCCGAAGTGCTCCCATTGCACCTTTACCTGACCTATGGCTCGGTTCCGGAGCATTGTAACCTTCCTGTCGATGATGTGCATTTTCTCGATTCAAAACTCTCCCTCGGGTTCCACCTGAATCACATCCCAATTTATCACATGGTTAGGATCATGTACATATCTCTTAAGTAAAGAAACATGAAAAACATTATGAGCTCTAGTGCTAGCAGGAAATGCAAGTCTATATGCAACAGGCCCTATCCTTTCAAGCACTTCAAACGGCCCACAGTATCTTGGTGACAACTTGGCACAACTTCCAAGCTTCAAGGAACTCTTCCTTGCCCTCACTCTGAGGTAAACATGATCCCCAACACTAAACTCCCTGGTCCTCCTATGCTTATCCACATAGCTTTTATGTATGTCCTGTGCGGATTTCAAATTTTTCCTGATCTTTACAACCTATTGCTCCATTTCCTTGAGCAATTCTGGTCCAAGCACAATCCTGTTCACTAGATTATCCCAAGTCACTGGTGTCCTGCACCTTCTTCCATACAAAGCTTCATATGGACTCATCCCCAAGGATGCCTGATGTCCATTGTTATAAGCAAACTCTACCAAGTATAAGTAATCTTCCCACTTGGTTGGTTTGTCCATTACGTACATGCGAAGCATGTCTTCAAGCACTTGATTAACTCTTTCTGTCTGACCATCTGTCTGAGGATGGTATGCAATGCTGAAGTTTAGCTTTGTACCCAAATCTGCAAACAACCTCTTCCAAAAGTTGGAAGTGAACTTGACATCTCTGTCAGAGACTATTGCCTTTGGCAATCCATGCAATTTGAATATCCCCTTCATGAAGATCTTTGCAATGTCATTAGTCTGATGCGTAGACTTAACCGGTATAAAATGTGTTGCCTTTGTCAACTTGTCTACCACAACCATGATAGAATCATGTTGTCTCCAAGTCATCGGCAATCCTGTAATAAAATCCATGGAAATAACTTCCCATTTCCATTCCAGAACTGGAAAAGGCTGGAACAAACCTGCTGGGTTTTGATGCTCAACCTTTACCTGTTGACATTTCATACACCTTGAAATGTATTCAGCCATGTACTTTTTCATACTTAGCCAAAAGTACTGCTTTCTGGACATAGCAATTGTTTTTTGATATCCTAGGTGACCAGAATATGGAGCTTGATGGATTTCATCCATAACAATTCTCCTCAAATCTGCTACATCCGGAATATAAATTCTACCTTTATAAGTGAGAAGTCCATCTTCTTCCAATTTATATCCCTCGTACCTCCTCTCAATACTTTGCTGCTGCAACTTGTCTTTTACCCGCTCATACAATTCATCTCGAGCAGCATGACTAACAATCTGCTGCCTCAAATCCGATTGGCAAATACTAAGAGATGCCACATGCATTTCCTGCATTTTCCTGCTGAGTGCATCAGCTACCTTATTCTCTTTTCCCTTTATGTTCTTGATTTCAAAATCAAACTCACATTAAAATTCCATCCATCTTGCTTGCCTAGCATTCAAAGTAGGCTGATCGAACAAATACTTCAGTCCACAGTGATCTGTTCTGAGCTCAAATCTCCTACCCATCAAGTAATGCCTCCACATATTGAGAGCATGTACTATGGCTGCAAGCTCTAGATCATGAGTGGCATAGTTATTCTCATGTTCCTTTATCTTTCTCGACTCATAACATATCACGTGGTTTTCTTACATAAGGACTCCTCCAAGCCCTTGTCCACACGCATCGGTACACACCACAAAATCTTTTTCTGGATCTGCAATCTTCAATACTGGTGCACTGGTGAGAAGGTTCTTCAACCGCTGGAATCTTTCTTCACACCTCGATTTCCATTCGAACTTCATCCCCTTCTTTTGCAAAGAAGTGATAGCATGTGCAACTTTGGAGAATCCCTCAATGAATCTCCTGTAGTATCCTGCAAGTCCCATAAAAGATCTTACATCTGTCACATTTCTTGGAGTAGGCCAATTCATAATGGCTTCTATCTTTTCAGGGTCCACAGATATACCCTCCTCTGAGATAATGTGACCCAAATACTGAATTCTATCTCTATAGAAGTCACACTTGCTCAGCTTTGCATACAACTGATGCTCCCTGAGAAAACTCAATGTCAGTCTCAAATGCTCTTCATGCTCTTCCTCATTCTTAGAATAAACAAGAATGTCATCAAGGAAAACAAGAACAAACTTATCCAAATACCTACTGAAGACGCTATTCATAAGGCACATAAATGTAGCTGGTGCATTCGTGAGACCAAATTGTACCACTACAAACTCATAATGCCCATACCTTGTCCTGAAGGTTTTCTTATGAATGTCTTCATCCTTGATTCTCACCTGATGGTAACCAAACCTTAAGTCAATCTTGGAAAATACCCTTGCTCCTCTCATTTGATCAAAGAGGTCATCAATCCTAGGCAAAGGATACTTATTCTTCACAGTAACCTTGTTCAACTATCTGTAATCAATACATAACCTGGGTGTACCATCTTTCTTCTTGACAAATAGAACCGGTGCTCCCCAAGGAGACACACTCGGTCGGATATACTTCTTTTCCAACAACTCTTGCAGTTGCATCTTCAATTCTAGCATCTCCGGTGTACTCATTCTGTAGGGTGCCTTGGACACTGGTGCTGCTCCTAGCACAAGTTCAATTGTGAAATCAATGTCCCGCTTTGGAGGAAGCCCTGGAATCTCGTCAGGAAACACATCCCCGAATTCCTGTAACACCTGATAGTCCTCCAACCTAGGAGTTTCATCTCTCGTTTCCTCCAAAATATAAGCTGCATACAACTGGCAACCCTTCCTATAGAACTTCTTTAACTACACTGCTGAAACCTTCCGTACTAAAATTACCTTTGGAATGCCTTTCACAACTACTAGGTTCCCTTCTTCATTCATGCACTTGAAATTCTTATTGTAACAGTCAAGCTTCACCCTGTGAGCTTCTAACCAATCCATTCCAATGAGAACATCATAGGAACCAAGCGGTAGCACATTTAGGTCTATACAAGTGACCAACCCATTCATGACCAATGGACATTTCTCTATCATTTCACTGACTTTTCTCTTAGTTCCAGTGGCTAGCTGGACTAACCAAGACTTCCTATGCTTTACTTTCTTAAAAGCACAAATATCCACTACTCTAGGAGTAATGTAACTGTGCGTAGAACCAGGGTCAATCAAAATAGAAATAGATTGCTCAACAATCTTACCTGCTACTTCAACCACAGCTGACTGGTGATCTGCCTGACGGTCCTCCAGTACTGCATAAATCCTAGGAATTGCCCTTGCTACTTGACCCACTGTTTCTGCTTCTTGAACATTATAAGCTAGCCTTGCACTCTCATTCTCGAGTGGACCATTCCTGCGCATGTGGGGTCCTCCACATTTCCAACATTGAAGTGGTCCTCTATTCTGTTGTGGATCCTTAGGCTTTTCTCCTGCCACTCCAGCTGGCTTACTCGCAGCTTGAGATGGCTGCTTTTGCTGGTTTCTGAAATTAGAAGGTTTGAAACCCTTCTTTCTTTGGTCAAACTTCTTGTTCTTCTTGTCATTCCATGCCTTATGGAAATATGGCTTACCTTTTCCTTGCTCATAGCAATACTTCGCCTTCCTTATCGCTTCTTCGAGAGTCCTGGGTTCATAAAACTCAATTCTATCTTTGTAGGACTGAGGTAATCCACTCAAAAAACGCTGGACCTTCACTTTTTCATCTCTGGTGTATCGGACATACCTCAATAGCTCCAAAAACTTATTTGCGTACTCTTCCATGGTCTGCTGTCCCAATCTCAGCTCATGGAACTCCTTAATCTTGTCATCATAATACCTATCAGATAGGTATTTCTGCTTGAAATACTTCTTGAACTATTTCCACTTAAGTCTCCTTTCACTGATCCTCTTCACTTGCTTGAAGTGTTCCCACCAAATGGATGCTCTTCCATTCAGGTTGAATATGGAAACTCTTGCCTTCATGTTTCCTGAATAATCATGCACTTGAAAGTACTTCTTTATACCAAGAAGCCAAGCTTCAGCCTCTTGTCCGGTCTTTACCTCACCATCAAATGTAGGAGGTTTAGCTTTCTTAAATTCATCCCGAGAATGATACCTATGGTGCCTCTTTCTTTTCCTTCTATGAGAAGAAGAGCTTGAATCCCCACTGGATTCTTTGGAATCAGAGGATCCACTAGAAGTTCTTCTCCTTCTCCTAGTGCTGCTCTTACTGCCTTCTGGCCTTGCTGTACCTCGCCCAGAGTCTATCTTTCTCTGTAAGTCTGTCAAACTCTGCAACATAGTAGCATTCAACTGATGCTACTCTTCCTGGGCTTTTGTTAAGCTTCTCATAGTAGCTACAACATCTGACGGTGTCTCTTGGAATATCCTTCCATTAGACTCAATGTCATCATTTCTATTACGGACATTTTCTCCCACGGCATCTTCTTATCACTCATAGGAATCCCAAGCATCATACCCATCATGGGTTCTCATGACTGAACCGCAATTTACTTATCCAACTGCACTACCTGGAATACTGCCCTTGAAGGAGACTATGATTCTGCAAACGTGTTAGTAACACAAATGTTAGACACATAACATTGATATAAATCAGAATCACATACCTTCTCTTCGAATAGCCATAAAATAACAATTTTCCCAGACACACAAAAATTTTCCTTATCCAAGAACGTCTATCTGAGGGGGACGACGGGGGTCAAGGGGGCTTGCCCCCTTGTGGCTTCCCTGCGCCACTGCAGGGCGGGTCGAGGGCAGCGCCCTCATTTTTTTTTGGAAAACATTAATTTTCGCGCAATCCGGCGCATAAGATCGCTGCCTCATTTCTCATTTTCAGCCCTGAAATTTCACTGAGGAACAGTCAAAAATCCCACTGGAAAACAATTAAAATTGGCTGGAAAAATCTCACGGAAAACTCAAATTTTCCCCTTGCACAGAATCGGATCTCATTCCACTATTCCTTCCGCTGAATCGACTCCCGGAACCATTCTTCCTTCTGCAACGATGGCTTCTCGGAAGCTCCAATCCTTCCGCAACGGCAGCTCACCAAAGTCCATCTCCTTCCGACGTCCGCTCTTACTTGGAGAATTTTTTTTTTTTTTTAACTTCGGGCGTCGGCTGACTTCTTACATCGGAAGCCAAATGACTTTGGCTTTCGCAACGACAGCTCACCAAAGTCCGACTCCTTCTGATCTATGAACTGTCTCGACCGGAATCGAAAGTCTTTTTTACATTGCAAGCCAAATGACTTTGGCTTCCGCAACGGTGGCTCGCCAAACCTTAACTTCTTCCGATTTGGCACTTAGAACAATTTTAACATCGGGCGTCGGCAGATTTCTTACATCGGAAGTAGAATGACTTCGGCTTCCGAAACGGCGGCTGACGGACCACTTTTCCTTCCGATGGTCGCCCAACACTTAGAAATTTCCACAATTTTCTTCCTAGTCGAAAGACTTAACGGTTTGGACTTCCGCAACGGCGGACAGAAAACCACTTTCTCTTCTGATTGGTGGAAGTTCACTTCGCGAATTCTTCCGCAATGGCAGACGGAAAAAATTCACCAATTTGTCCGCAACGGCGGACGTCCACTTCGCCAGTTCTTCCGCAACGGGGGAAGTCCATTCCATTGGTTGCTCCGACTGCTCCAACACTTAGCCATATTTTCTCAATTTTACAGTCATTCACATTCTGACTTTTGCTGGGCAGAATGAAATACAACCTCTGTTACTGCATCTTCATGACTCATGCAGGCCCATGCTGCAACATGAGCTCTGATACCATACTGTCACGTCCCCATGCCTCCGACCGGCGAAGAGGACGCGACTACAAGCTTCAATCACCCGGGCTAAGAGCCCCATGAACATGTACAGGCATAAAATTTACAGAAACAGAATGCTGAAAGAAAATGCATTGCAGTATAACATGCATAAACGCAATTGTTTAACATACACAGCTATAATTATTTATCTTGCACAGCGGAATCAACATGCATTCACACAAGCATTCATTTAACATGTTCATCATATCATTAACAGAAACTTAAGGTTGTAGAAGTAAAAATGGGCAAGTTCACTTATCTTATGATGAACTCGATCTGCAACCAGCTACGTCACTGCAACGTTCCACCCAACCATAGGCCAGCGTGCTCCTTAATCTCTCAGCACCGCTGCCACCCCCGAGCTGGGCATGATTCTCCAAGGAATAAGGGAACTAGCAGGCTTACACATAGCAAAAGATATACAAACACAGCCAAGCCAACACAGTTGGGTTTATCAAGCCATTCAGGAGTTAGGGAAAGGCTCAATGCTAAGCTAGTGAGCTCATTACAGAGCCAGGAACACCTACACCAGAACTAGCCTGACCTCTAAGACACCCAAACACACCCAACACAAGGAATCAGTCCCTTCTTTGCTACACAGTCCCTCAGGCCCTGCATTCCCTTCCAGTGCTATTCAAGGGTGATGGAGAAGAAGGCCAGCCCTCTAGCTCTATCTGTGTGGTTTCCAGCCACCAGGTTTATCAAGAAAAACTAAGTCCCCATCCCTGCTCCCAATACAGTTCGAAGACCAACCATTACACTCAGGCAATCAATTTAGCTGTCACAGCTTAAATCAGGGAAGACGAATTCTGAGTCATTCTTGGCCCTATCGTGGCCAAAATGACTCTTCAAACGAAATTACAACAACCCCAAAGATGTAAGGAAGACCACGGCAACACAACCAACAATGTGGGAAAATAACAGTCCAGAAATGTATCAGGGAGCTCAGCTTACAGCAAACATGGGGAATACAGCCCATCATGGGTAATAGAATCACTGAGAAAACACATAAAGGCCAAACAAAAGAAGAGAGAAATACTGAATTTCGATAGCCCCAGCATCCACGATTTCGCAGGGAAAGAACAACGTGGGAAAACCCAGAAATTCCTGTGCGTGAGGGGAACAATCAGACCCTGTGAGGAATCAACAGACAATGGAAGTCCTGCGTGAGGAAGAACAGCTCCGTTTTTGTCCATGGATGCACAACAACAGGAAGGACGTGAAATTGCACTGCGTGGGGGTTCAGCAACTCGTGGAGCCAAGAAAAATGTCTGCGTGAGACCAAACTGCCCAGAGCCTGTGCGTGAGGAGAAACAGACAAAATCGTAGGGAGAGTGGAATTGCCTGCGTGAGTGAAGTCAACAGGGGGGGGGTGGACTGTGCGTGAGGGTGAGGACTGACAGTCCTGCCACCCCACTCCCAAAGCAATTAACTGCCTCAACCACCAGCAGTAATTAATTAATGAGAGTGGTTGGAAGAAGACACATGGGTTTTTCTCTCATTGGCCAAAGTTTAACAGTTTCCCCCATCCTTATCCTTGTGAAAATCATGCCCCTTTCTCATTTTAGTCGTCGCGATCGTAGTTGTTCGGGTTCATTTAATTAATTATAGATGTATATTTGCATGATGATCATCATAATATATGCCGCATGCCCTGATATACCATCGATGACAATTTAAATCCAGAACATAGCATTACCGATCAATGGTGGGGCCTTGGCCTTTAGCTCCACACCATGATCATCTACAATTTATACATCATATGCGTCTAATGCAACGGGGTCAAAACCGGGACGTGACAATTATATAAGTAATGGAAGAAAGGTTGTTAAGCCTCACTCTGATAAAAAAAATTTGTTGAAGTCGAGAGGCATTAAAAGAGCTTAACTCTTTGGTTTTACCTCTACTGTAAATTTTTGGTATATATTAGGGTTTTTACCCTAACTTGGTGATATAAAAGTATTTACTCTGTCTTTAAATTATCTTTGGTTTACAAGTAATTAATTTAAATTTGTTTGATTATTACTTACATGTTGTTATGGATGGCTGAGCTCGGCTAATCGAGTCGGTTTATACTCTGTTACTAGGGTTTCTGCAAGTTAATATATTTAATTTATAATCTGTAAACTAATCAGGTTAATTGCTTAATGTTTTTATATGATCTTGCCTTAAACTACTCTATTCTAAAAAGGATTATAAATATTGTTTGTATTTATTAACTTTTCGAATTATGTAACTTAATGTTCTTGCAGTTGTTATTTGTGTAACTGATAGTTACATCTTTAAGCGTAAAATGTGTATTACTTGATTTTTATTATAGTGAGATAAAATATTAATCTATCTGCAAATAATGTTTTTTCTAGAATTATATATATATTCTCTTATTTCTTTGTCTATTTATAGATATATAACGAATTAGTAATTTTCTTATTGTTGTATTCTATTACTTTCTGCACTAAATAATGTATAGGAATACCTTCTGTATTCTATATCATCCTACTTATATTATAATACTAGTATTTATAATATAAAAGAAAGAGTAATACTATCTATGTTCTAACCTGTAAACTATATGATAGTATTTGTTTAAGTTTCTAAAAGGTAGGATAGTAGTTATATAACTTATTTAAGTTCAGTTAGATAAAATGAAGAAGTTATTTACATTGCACTGTAATTAAAAATATTACATCTATTATTTTTAGCTCTAGAAATAAATCTAAAAAAAAACAGTCTATCCTCCCTCACAGATCGAATGTTATAAAAGAAAAATACAGTAATTATTTATTCTATACAGAAGAGAAATAACCTGTAAAGATGAATGGAATTCTAAAATAACCTGATACTACATATTTTAACTTTTATATATACTCTTCCTTTGTTTCAAGTAGATAAAAAGGTTTCGAAAATGAATACTGTAAAAGGAATTGTTCATTTACCAAACATACTACTAACAGTAAAAATATGTAACTTCTTTCTTTGTTTCTAAAATCTGTCATTCATAGTCTAGGTGTCTAACCCTAACCCTTCTCCATACACAGAATACTAATTCTTCAGATAAAAAATAAAAGTAAACATTCCCTTAGTCAAGCTAACATCTTTCTTTAAATTTACATCATACCATCTTCATTTATTTACACCACTTGTGCTAGAGTATGATCTCGATTACTCCAGATGAGGAAACACACAGGTAGGGTTTGTTTCTCATTTATATTGAATTCATCACTAAACAAACTAAGTTACCCTATCCTCTAATTTTTTTTACATCATAAACTACAAATGCATCATTCAATCATACTGAGATAATAACACAGAAATTAATAAATAACATAACCTGTTCTTAGATCTTGGTCGACAATAGAAATGGGAGGCCGTTCCTCCCTACCAACTCCTGGACAGCGCTCAAACAACGACTCCTCAGGACCCCTGATCTTTCTCTGGTCTCCCTGGTTGGAACTAGGTACAGCAAATATTCAAGTACTAGTCCTGAGACTCAATACCATTCCTGAACTTATCAATCAGTCCTTTCAGCTAACAAGTTGTATCAGACCAAGTTACTGCAGATTATCTCTCAAAACACCTTCCTTACAGTTTTTCCTCTTTCCCAATGAATTCCTTGAAGTGCATTCCTCCTGAATGATTCTTCTCCTGGAAAATATCTAAGCAACCTCAGCTCTCCACATTGGGTACTTTTAAAAGATTGCCTAGGTCTTTTTGGGTTAGTTGTCATTAATTAAGCCACCTGCTCTAATCCCACTTTCTTGGGGGATCATGACCCCAAATGTAGGGAAATTGCCACCTGAAACATAGGAAGTGTTTGAGGATGCTGCCACTTGTCTTTTTCTCTCCACCTAGTTCCTTCTACCAGTTTGACCAGTAAAACTCTTATTAACAGCTCTCCCAAGCTGTCGTCTCCACTTTTTATTTTTTAAAAATAAAATATTCAGAATTACATTCCATATCTTTTGACTCTGCTGAGTCATCAGTTCCTACTTAGCATTAAATTTAACATAATGTCTTAGGAATCAAATTAAAACAATTAACATTATTTTACAAAATTGGGGTATGTGACATACACACCCCCTTAAAATGTAACATCATCCTCGATGTTACTTATTCTTCATCTTCCGAAGTCCCCTGGAACAGATTTGAGTATGCTTCCCACATCTTACTTTCTAGTTCCCAGGTGGCCTCTTCAGGACTAAGGTGCTTCCATTGCACCTTCACCTGTCCAATGGTGCGGTTCCGCAGTGTAATTTCCCTCCTCCTGAGGATACAGTCCGGTTCCACCATAATTTCTCCTTCTGGTTCCACCTGTACAACATTCCAATCAACCACATGAGTAGCATCATGAACATGCTTATTCAAAATAGAGATATGAAAAACATTATGTACTTTCAAGTTAGGTGGTAATGCTAGCTGGTATGCGACTTGACCAATCCTATATAAAATTTCGAATGGACCACAGTAACGTGGTGCTAGATTTGGACAACTCCCCAGTCTTAGAGAGATTTTCTTTGGCCTTACCTTAATGAACACATGTTCACCTACCTGGAACTCCTTTGGAGTTCTTTTCAAGTCTGCTTGACTCTTTTGTCGATCCTGTGCCACCTTCAAATTTCCCTGCACTTGCTTCACAATCTCTTCCATTTCTTTCAAAAATTCTAGACCTAACACTAATCTATCTACTGGATTATTCCAAGAGATAAGAGTGTTGCATTTTCGTCCATATAAAATTTCAAATGGACTAAATTTAGCTAATGACTGATAGTTATTGTTATATGCAAACACTGCTAGATGTAAGTAGTCTTCCCACTTACCTGGTTGATCTTTCACATACATCCTCAATAAATACTCCAGTACCTGATTTACTCTTTCAGTTTGTCCATATGTTTGAGGATGGAAGGAGGTACTGAAATTGAATGTTGTATTTAATCCTTTAAACAAGGATTTCCAAAAGTTTCCTATAAACTTAGGATCCCTGTCTGAGATTATAACCTTCGGTACTCCATGTAACCAAAAAATATGCTTTAAGAATATATCAGCTATATTGGCAGCCTTGTAAGTAGTTTTAACAGGAATAAAATGTGCTGCCTTACTTAACTTGTCAACCACTACCATAATAGATTCATTCTGATTCTGATTACTGGGCAATCCAGTAATAAAATCTAAGCTAATTACTTCCCATTTCCAGCTAGGAATAAGCAAAGGTTGAAGCAAACCAACTGGATGTTGCTGTTTGGTTTTCACCTATTGATAGTCTAAACACCTAGCAATGTATTCAACTACTTCAGCTTTCATATTTGGCCAAAAATATTCTTTTCTTAGCATGGTTACAGTCTTTTGATAACCTAGGTGTCCTGAATGAGGTGTTTTATGGACTTCGTCCAGAATTAACAACTTAACCTTAGGAACATTAGGCACATACAGTTTATCTTTAAATAATAAAAATCCATTTTCATTTAAACTATAACCTTTTATTAATCTTTATGTAGGTTCTTCCTTAGCTGTAATTTGCAATTTCTGATAATTTTCATCTTGTTTTACCCCTTCTTTAAGCTGTTCATTTAAATCCGATACGTAAGTGATGATTGCCGTTGCAAAGTTCAGCTTTGTGTTTCTACTTAATGCATCAGCCACCTTATTTTCCTTACCCTTTATATGCTGGATTTCGAAGTCATATTCGCTTAAGAATTCCAACCACCTAGCTTGTCTAGCATTTAAATTAGGCTGATCTAGAAGATATTTTAGTCCTTTATTATCAGTCATTAAAATAAATTTTCTGCCAATTAAATGATGTTGCCACCTTGTTAATGTGTGTATTACAACTGCTAGTTCTAGATCATAAGTTGCGTAATTATTTTCATGAATTTTTAACTTTCTAGACTCATAGACAATGACATGCCCTTCTTGAGTCAGAACACCGCCTAAGCCATCATTATAGGCATCGGGGCATACTACGAAATCTTTGTTAGGATCTGCTATTCTTAGAATAGGTGCACTAGTCAATAAAGTTTTTAATTTCTTAAAGCTTTCTTCACACTTCAGGTTCCAGTCAAATTTCTTTCCTTTATTTTGTAAGGAAGTTATCGGATTTTCTATCCTTGAAAAGCCTTCAATGAATCTCCGGTAGTAACCAGTAATTCCCATGAATGACCTAACATCCGTTACATCTTTAGAAATCGGCCATTCTTCGATTTCCCGAATCTTTTCAGGATCGACTGAAATTCCTTCCTTAGTCACTACGTGACCTGAGTACTGGATTTCATCCTTAAAGAAGTCACACTTACTAAATTTCACGAAGAGTTGTTGTTCTCGCAACTCTTGTAAAACTATTTTTAGGTGTTCTTTATGTTCTTCTTCTGTTTTAGAGTAAATTAAGATGTCGTCGATAAACACGACCACAAACTTATCTAAATATTTATGCATTATATTATTCATTAAGCACATAAAGACAGCTGGGGCGTTAGTAATCCCAAATGGAATTACGACAAATTCGTAGTGTCCATATCTTGTTCTAAAGGTTGTCTTAAATATATCTTCATCTTTAATTCTTACTTGATGATATCCTGACCTCAAATATATCTTGGAAAACACCGTGGCTCCACGTAGTTGATTGAATAGATCATCTATGTGGGGCAACAGATATCTATTTTTAATGGTCATCTTGTTTAGCTGACGGTAGTCTATGCATAGTCGCATAGTTCCGTCTTTCTTTTTAACGAAGATGACTGGTGCTCCCCAAGGAGACACACTAGGTCGAATGTACTTTTTATCAATTAACTCTTTTAATTATGATTTTAACTCACTAAGTTCTAAAATGTTCATTCAATAAGGAGCTTTTGAGCTAGGTACCGCACCTGGTACCAGCTCAATGGTGAAATCCAATTCCCTCCTTGGAGGTAATCCTAGAATTTCTTCTGGGAATACGTCAAAATATTCTTTTAAAACAGGAATATATTCTATTTTTAACTTATCTGTTTCAGTTTTACCTTCCTCATCTGTAATAGTTTTTTTTTTACAATAACTGATGGTTAGAATATTAAAGAGCCGGGAAAACAGCTTCCGGATGCTGAATTAAACTGGTAGCATTAGAGATCGATACCAAGTGCTCTGACATGATTGGAAGAGACCAGAAAATAGAACCAAAGCAAACATCATCATCTGTAATAGTTACTGCATAGGCTTTACATCCTTTTCTAATAGCTCTTTTAAGTTGTAAAGCAGAAATCTGCCTTATTATACTTTTTCTAGGAATACCCTTAACCTGTATTTGTTTTTCATTACTATTTAAACATGTAAAAGTTTTATCGTAACAATTTAAAGCTACCTTATGTTGTTCTAACCAGTCCATGCCAATCAGCAAATCATATGAGCCAAGTGGCAAAACATTAAGCTTAACTGTAGTTTTAAATTCATCCATAAGTAAAGCACATTCTTTCACAAAACAGGTTACTTTTCTTTTTGCCCCAGTGGCTAATTGAACTAACCAAGAATTCTCAAACTTATTGACAGACAACTTACATTTTCCACTATTTGAGATACAATGTAACTGAGACTAGCTCCTAGATCAATTAAAATGGTTACAGGGGTCTGATTAATCATACCTTCTACTTCCACCATGGAATTCTGATATTCATCTTGGCAGTTCTCCAAAGCCGCGTTAATTCTAGGCATGCTCCTTGCTAGTTCCCCGACGGTCATCTCCTCCTGGACAGTATGAATGTTGCTGACTGACTTTTTTCGGTTTGGACAGACCGAGGCATAGTGCGGGCCATTACATTCCCAGCACTTAACAGGCTCTTTACGTTCAAAACTCTTGGTAAAATTTCCATGGTTACTTGTAGCTTCCTTGCCCTTGAAATTATTCGAATTGTTGGAAGTACCATTCCTATTTCCCTAGAAATTTTTGTTGTTAGAATAATTTTTAGTCTTATTATTCTTGAAATTCCTATGAGGTACAAATTCCTTCTTCTTAAACTCAGGCTGATTGTTATTTTTCTTAGCCTTCCAGTTGGCCAAGCCTTCCTTCTTCTGGTTCTGCTCAAAACAAAAATTAGCCTTCCTCATGGCTTCCTCCAAAGTCTTTGGGTTATCATATTCAATTATGTCTTTGATATGATATGGTAGACAGCTAAGAAATCGTTGCACTTTAGGTTTCTCGTCTACTAGGTAGGGTACATACCTAAGTAAATTTAAGAATTTGTTGTTCAAATCCTTCATAGTCATTGAACCTAACTTCAATTCATAAAACTCTTTATCTATTTCTTCGTAATACTGCTCAGACAAAAATTTCTTCTTGAAATACCTTTTAAAGGTACTCCAAATAACTTCTTTTTCTCTGATACCCTTGACTCTCTGCAAGTCTTGCCACCATATGTCAGCTTTTTCGAAAAGGTTATATATTGCCATCCTTGCTTTTAACTGATTAGAGTAATTATATATATGAAAATACTTCTTCATCCTCGATAACCAGGACTCTTCTTCCTCCCCTTTTTCGGTCTCTCCATTAAAAGTTGGGGGCTTTATATTTTTAAACTCCCCTGAAATTTCCTCATATGGTCTGTATTTCTTCTTTCTGTCATACAAATCAGCCTCACTACTATCACTAGTAGTATGGTAACTTTGTCATTCATTAAACCCTTCAGATGATGAACTACTTTCAGTTTTTACCAGCTTCATATTTTTGGATTTTCTTTGATGACTGACATCTTTAGATTCTGATCTTCTGCTCCTTCCTTCAGTTTGGAACTTTTCTATTAAAATTTGGTTCAATTCTTCCTGAGCCTTCAAAATCCTCTCATTCTCCCTCTTTACTGATTTCATTTCAGTTTTCAAATCTTTTATAGTCTGCAACAACTCTAAGGAGTTAGCAGTCCCCTCTTCTAACAATTTCTTGTTTTAGTATCTGGAGACTCCTCCTATGCATACACTTCCAGCTTTTCCATACCTGCCTGTTAAACTTCAGAAAAAGGAAATTTTATGTTCTTAACATAAAACAAAATATATGTTAGCATACTATTTTAATTTACTGTTCTATGAAAGCTAGTTGGGCTGCATCAAGGCCTAGTGTTTGAACCTTGTGCTCTGATACCACATGTGAAAACACCAAATTTTCCGAAAAATTTAAAATTTTTAAAAATACAGATAATTTTCATAAATGCAGTCAACTAATTGTTTAATTAGTTATATGTTAATGGATTCATTATCTGAATTATCTATTTGATTATGTTTATCTTATAGAACAATTCTTTTTCAGTTTAATGACTTGTTTTTCTTTGCGACCACAACGTGGAACTGTCATGATATTCTGGGCTTACTTAGCTTTCGAGCTAACACAGAAATGTTTCCTGCTCTTACAGACTTACAGGTAAGAATTTTGGGTGCTGCTTGTCAATAATTCTAAAGCATTCAGATATAAGTTCGTCGCACAATAACAGCTCAGTAAAAGAATATAAATGTTATGCAAATTCAAGTGCTTTATGAGGTAAAGCCATTAAATTGGCATTCCTTTTAAGATGCTATGGAAATGAGATTTAGTTCTATCAGTATTGACGGCAACTTTTTTCTTTCTAAAAGACGTAACTCATAGTCCTTACTGCATACTAAACTCTTCGATGTCTATCCTAGTCGTCATGTGTAAAAAATGTCTTAAATATTTCTTTGCAAGCAAATTAAGAATGGCAGAGTTATTAAGTCAAAGGTCTAATTTAAATTGTGTACAAATACCAAATACGTTATAATAGATTTGGTTAATGCCTGTGATAAGAACGTAATGTACATTGGTAACAAGTTTATGTACTACTAAATCTACCTCCAAAACTTTGAATTTTAAAGGGATTACAACCTTATTACAAGCTGCTCTTGAAAAGGATTAAAATAGTGATGATGCATCGAGTTCTTTTACATATAAACTAGTCGGAGGATAAGGTCTAGTTATGGTTATTAAATCATCAAAGGTCATCTAAAGTCAAACCTGAAGCATACTATAATGTTTAACATCTTTTGTTTGCAACTAAAAAGTTTATAAATATGTAATTACACCAATGCATAGCTAGAATAATTCTAGCAAGATGGGCATCTTATTATAAGAAGGTTCCATGATTTCCTTATTCAAACATTACGAGGAATATTTTGATGGAATTATAACCATTGAAAGAATGAATAATGTGTTAGTATTATAATGGGTAACAATATTGACTCTGCCTTTTATTAGCTTTAAGGTATAGCTTTTGTTTTGAAGAATCCTTTGTTAACTGATTAGTGGCATAACTCTTGCCATTAATATAATAGTTTGTTAATAGTTTACCTTGCAGGGCATAAACAAAATGGTTATGAGGTGGACCGCGCCATAGTGAACACATAGTTTAACCTTGATCTATGAATTATAATCGTTGGTTGAATATTTATCAAAATTGTAATGTGATGGATCGTATTATTCTCCATGACTTGGATGATTGTTATGGCATAGTTGGTATAATAATAATTTCTTTGCTTCCATGCAACGTGTGTAATAGGTTGACATTGGAAGCATGGGTTATGGTGGAACCTCCAATTATCAAATGATGGAAAAATATACTCAATGGAATTTTCGTCGGGACTATATACTTATACCCACAGCATGCAAATTATTTGTTGACTAACGTGGCATAGTCTTGGCCATGTGTTGAATAGTTAAAAAGCATAGCATTGAACCCTAGCTTGTCATTACCTCCTTTTCCTTCGGGCCTCCTGTCGCTCTGCTACGATGTTCTCGTCTGCACTGTCACTTGCATCTTGCTTTTGGTAGTCTTCCTGCTTGTTCTATTCCTCATCAGCTCATCCCAAATGCACAGTAGAGAAGTGTTGTTACCAATGTTTGTTGCTTGGGCATAGGTCAGTGGTTCTTTCTTCAGGATTTCACCATCGTAGCGAGTTCAATCCCGAAACTTTCGACTGTAAAGAGTTCCCTTCCTCTTTGGCTTGGCACTAAGATTCATGGTCTTTCGTTTCCAGGTTGCTGGGGCATAGGGTTTCGCAGTGAACTGTGTTTTGTTTTGGCTTAAGAACCATTACGGCTCAAGGTTTTATACCTTACCGGGCCGGTGACTGTAATTCTTTGCTATCATTAGTCAATGCTGTGTAGTAATACCTTCTTCCTTGCAGCTAATGAAAAGCTTACTCCTCCTCGCGCTGGTGGTAGCGCTTCTTCTCATGGGTGGTTACATTTCGGTGAAGCTTTGAGGTAAGAAACACCATTTACAGTTTTGATTTTCATTGCATAGTTTTTTATTATTTAATAATTTGATTTCAATGCAAGATATTAACAGCAATATGTGTGATGATTCACACGTGCGAACCTGTCTCTCTCTTTGCGTAGCTGGTGCGGGGTTGTGGCAACAGTTTGCACGGGTAAGCCTTGGATACCCATGGTTGTTCTTCCTTATCTGGTCCCTTAATGGGCATATGCCGATTGGTTGTCGTGGCCTGTAAAAACCCTTGTGGTTTTTGGTTTACCTGGTTACTTGGTTTGTTGTTTTTAGTGGATGTTGAGACCCTTGCTTTATGCGGGGTTCTCTGGCTTAGGCCGTGACTGGAAATTTTAGTTTTTATTTTATCACTATGATTATATAAGTAATGGAAGAAAGGTTGTTAAGCCTCACTCTGTGAATTTTTTTTGTTGAAGTCGAGAGGCATTAAAAGACCTTAACTCTTTGGTTTTACCTCTACTGTAAATTTTTGGTATATATTAGGGTTTTTACCCTAACTTGGTGATATAAAAGTATTTACTCTGTCTTTAAATTATCTTTGGTTTACAAGTAATTACTTTAAATTTGTTTGATTATTACTTACACGTTGTTATGGATGGCTGAGCTCGGCTAATCGAGCCGGTTTATACTCTTTTACTAGGGTTTCTGCAAGTTAATATATTTAATTTATAATCTGTAAACCAATCAGGATAATTACTTAATTTTTTTATATGATCTTTCCTTAAACTACTCTGTTCTAAAAAGGATTATAAATATTGTTTGTATTTATTAACTTTCCGAATTATGTAACTTAATGTTCTTGCAGTTGTTATTTGTGTAACTGATAGTTACATCTTTAAGTGTAAAATGTGTATTACTTGATTTTTATTATAGTGAGATAAAATATTATTCTATCTGCAAATAATGTTGTTTCTACAATTATATATATATTCTCTTATTTCTTTGTCTATTTATAGATATATAACGAATTAGTAATTTTCTTATTGTTGTATTCTATTACTTTCTGCACTAAATAATTTATAGGAATACCTTCTGTATTCTATATCATCCTACTTATATTATAATACTAGTATTTATAATATAAAAGAAAGAGTAATACTATCTATGTTCTGACTTGTAAACTATATGATAGTATTTGTTTAAGTTTCTAAAAGGTAGGATAGTAGTTATATAACGTATTTAAGTTCAGTTAGATAAAATGAAGAAGTTATTTACATTGCAGTGTAATTAAAAATCTTACATCTATTAGTTTTATCTCTAGAAATAAATCTTAAAAAAACAGTCTATCCTCCCTCACAGTTCGAATGTTATAAAAGAAGAATACAATAATTATTTATTCTATACAGAAAAGAAATAACTTGTAGAGATGAATGGCATTCTAAAATAACCTGATACTACATATTTTAACTTTTATATATACTCTTCCTTTGTTTCAAGTAGATAAAAAGCTTTCGAAAATGAATACTGTAAAAGGAACTGTTCATTTACCAAACATACTACTAACAGTAAAAAGATGTAACTTCTTTCTTTGTTTCTAAAATATGTCATTCATAGTCTAGGTGTCTAACCCTAATCCTTCTCCATACATAGAATACTACTTCTTCTGATAACAAATAAAAGTAAACATTCCCTTAATCAAGCTAACATCTTCCTTTAAATTTACATCATACCATCTTCATTTATTTACACCACGTGTGCTAGAGTATGATGTGGATTAATCCAGATGAGGAAAAACACAGGTAGGGTTTGTTTCTCATTTAGATTGACTTCATCACTAAACAAACTAAGTTACCCTATCCTCTAATTTTTTTTACATCATAAACTACAAATGCATCATTCAATCATACTCAAATAATAACACAGAAATTAATAAGTAACGGAACCTGTTCTTAGAGCTTGGTCGACAACAGCAATGGGAGGCCGTTCCTCCCTACCAACTCCTGGAGAGCACTCAAACAGCGACTCCTCAGGACCCCTGAGTTTGCTCTGGTCTCCTTGGCCGGAACTAGGTACAGCAAATATTCAAGTACTAATTCTGAGACTCAATACCAGTCCTGAACTTATCAATCAGTCCTCTCACCTAACAAGCTATATCAGACCAAGTTATTGCAGATTATCTCTCAAAACACCTTCCTTACAGTTTTCCCTCTTTCCCAATGAATTCCTTGAAGTGCATTCCTCCTGAATGATTCTTCTCCTGGAAAATATTTGAGCAGCTTCAGCTCTCCACATTGGGTACTTTTAAAAGATTGCCCAGGTCTTTTTGGGTTAGTTGTCATTAATTGAGCCACCTTCTCTGATCCCACTTTCTTGGGGGATCATGACCCCAAATGTAGGGAAGTTGCCACCTGCAACATAGGAAGTGTTTGAGGATGCTGCCACTTGTCTTTTGCTCTCCACCTAGTTCCTTCCACCAGTTTGACCAGTAACACTCTGATTAACAGCTCTCCCAAGTTGTTGTCTCCACTTTTTATTTATTAAAAATAAAATATTCAGAATTACATTCCATATCTTTTGACTCTGCTGAGTCATCAGTTCCTACTTAGCATTAAATTTAACATAATGTCTTAGGAATCAAATTAAAACAATTAACATTATTTTACAAAATTGAGGTATGTGACACACATGGACCTTGAGTGCACAGGTCCATACAACTCAATCTTTTCAACTTGGTGTATGAGGTAGTGTTCCTATGCATTGAAAAATGCCGATGGTAGATGCTTCTGCATTTCACATATGAGACGAGGAATTTCTCTCCTCCAATATTTTATATCTTCTTTATGGATTTATTTAGATGTCAACCATATACAAGTGATGCAAACCAATAATGATATTTAACAAAAATAAACATTAAATTACAATATATGTATAAATAGTGCACAAAAAAAACAAATATAAATTATTATACGGAGAATTAAAGAAACATTAAGCACATGCAAGTAATCGCTAGTTACCTCATGTATTTACCAAGATTATATATAACTTGTTTGACATTGTTGTCGAAGTTGTCCAAGAGAGAGAGAGGTAGAACATACTGTATCAATATGCAAACCACGCCATTTATTAAAAAAAGAGTATACAAATAAGAAAAAATTATATGGACATAACAATAATAATTACCTTGATGAAGACATGCCAATCATGTGTTTTGACTCTTGCAAAATCACCTTTTTTAGTTATGATATTCTTCAAGTTTGCACAAAAACCGGTGGGAAATTTAATTTTCCGCATTACTTCTTTGACAACATTGATTTGTTGCTCCGTAAACATCCATGGAATTGAGTTTATATTAACTTGCTCTCCGTTGGTATGAAATTGGATGACGTCTTTCATTGCATGGTTTCTTTCTTGAATGTCTTTGCACACTTTCACAACTTTATCTTTCTCCCTCCTTATCTCTAGTAGTCACCATAAGGTTTCAGTAACATTCTTTCCAACATGCATTTTATCAAACAAATGAGCAATTTGTAGGTGCTCATAGTAGGGCAACCTACTAAATTGAATAGGACAACTTTTCATTGCTCGTGGAAGACCATTAATGCCTTCATGATCACGATGGACATCATGAATATTAGTTTATAATTAATAACTTACATCATAAATCAAATATGGCCACTAAGGATATTTGACGCCTTGAACATAGTTACATCATGAAGGATATTTGACGCCTTGAACATAGTTACATCATGAAGGATATTTGACGCCTTGAACATAGTTACATCATGAAGGATATTCGACACCTTGAACATAGTTACCGCTAAAAGTATGGGACCATAAAATTTAAAATCATGTAAACCTTAAAAAAAAATTCACAAAAAAATATATAGTGAGTGTCGGATATCCGATGCATATGAGTCGGATATCCAACTTGTTTTTGGTTCATGGACGTCGAAGATCCGTCATTTATGTGTCGAATAACCGACACTACGGGAGTCAGACATCTGAGGTCTATCGAGCACGAAAGTGTCGGGTAACCACCACTGGGCACATCAAAATTCCGATTCCAGAGTGTCGGATAATCGACGGAGTTAGAAATATTTCGTTGTTGGCATTTTGTAGATTGATTGATGTCCGACACATCTGTCCAAAATGTCAAATGACGTCGGATTCTATCGTCGGATTTCGGGTTCAAATTCTGTAGTGTGATTAGAGTTGAAGTTAAGCTAATAGTTTTAGATAGATTGTGTTAAGCTAATAGTTGTATCTAATCATCGATGGAGTTAAGCTAGTAGTTGTATCTAATAATCAAATAGTTGAAGATTAAATTTTAATTTTTACAATTATCACTAACTCTACTTATCACATGTTAATTAAATTATTTTTTATTTTTTTGAAATTATAAATTATTAATTTTGGACGACACTGAGATAATCAATCTGGAGAGTACACTTGTCTCATTCTCGTTTAATCTTGGACGACTACCATAGAATCAATCTAGACAGTACACTTATATCATTCTCGTCGGTAGATGAAAAAGCATAGATGGTAGTCCACCCCGAAATTCTAACATATATACACCTATCGGCGTAAAAATGGACCAAAGTGTCATTAACGAATGCTAAAGTATGCGCTATTGAGACTCGCTTTAAAAAAATATAGAACTTTGCATTCTTTTGTCGCTTCAATTTTGACCTAAAAAGGTTAATAAAGTATTATACCAACATGATTTTTTAATGGAATAAAATAGTATAAAAATTTTAAAATAATGCATTAAAGGAACTTTAAGTATGCTTATCAACAATATGCCTAAAAAATTTAAAATAAAGTATTATTTGAACTCTAAGTATTTTTGAAAAAAAATAGATAAAGTATTATTTGAACTTTAAATATGTTTGACAAAAAATATGATCGGTTAGTAAACAAAAAATATAAAATGAAAATGAAAAATATAAATTACATATAGACTTAAATAAAAATAAATAAAATATAAAACTAGCATAAATCCATTTTAAATGGAGATTTATCAAATACTTGGAAAGATCCAAATGATAAAAAAAATGTACAACTCAAGAAATTGCATCCATCTATAGATCCAGGTTTAAGATGAATTTATGATAGTTTATACAATAAACAAATAAAGTTAATAAAATAATAAATATGGTAGAGAATGAAACTAATAAATATTATAGAAAATGGCTTGTAACAATATCTAGTTAGTAATATAATAAACAAATACCCTTAATAAAATAATAAATATGGTAGAGAATTAAACTAATAAATATTGTAGAGAGTTATTTGTATATATTGTTATTAAATTTAATGTATTTTATATTTAATAGTATATATTCACATTTTCTTAGATTTATATTTGATAATTTTGGTAAAGAAGATGAACTCTTGAATTGTAGTTTGAACTTATGGAAAATGTAACTTTGACTACTTATGAATATAACTTTGATTGCTTATGTAACATACCCCTTATACCCAAATCCATTATGTGTGGGAAAAGGGGTGTAACATACCCACTTATTATAAAGGAGATAGTGGAAAAAAAATTTATACGACTGGTAGTTTCAGAGAAATAAAATCCAGTCGGTTCCTTCCGAAGAAGAGTGATGGATGAAACAAGTGTGACCCAAGTGTTATGTCCAGCACTCTCTTTTCAGAGACATAATCATCTATGAAAGTCACTCGAACTTTTCCTTTAAATTTGTCTATAGCCAAAGCAAGGATACAAACAGTTCACTCACATTGACAGCATGGAATTAGATAGAGAAGAAAAGAGTCTTAAGAAAATAGGAAAGGAAAGATTCCTTTCACAACTTAACAAGTATAGCCTGAAGTGATCCAATGATGGCATAAATCCTGCAACTCCGTGAGAAGATTCATGCAGCTTTTTATTTGCTCAAAATGTGAATATAAAGGCATAAATTCTGCAACTCCGTAAGAAGATTCGAGCAGCGTAGTTTGGGTGAAATGAAAGCAGGCAAGCGGTCAGGTATAACAGTTTTCGTTTTCCATTTCTGACTCAAGTACATAAGTATAATAGCCATTGCAAATGCATTGATCGATGCATGTAAGATTGTGATTTAGAAAAAGAAAAGTATGCTAAGAATATGGAAAATATCAAGAACTGTGAACTGTGATTTCGACTTGTAAATCATCGCATATTACATATAAGGAGAATGTGACATACATTAGATTGTTTCCATCTTTTCAAAAGAATAATTTCTATCTTTAGTGAGAATGGAAACCATCAGATTTGTTAAAGCCATTAGATCTTCTGCATTGGATGGAAATTTCCAATTCATTTTGGCGATACAAAGTATAATCACGACAAGGCCTTGTTACGAGCTTGATAAATTCAATCTCAACATGGAAGCTACAATGAGAGGATATCATACTTACATGTACCTTATGTAAATCCACATGAAATTTTAAGTCCAATGCCTCTCTTCATCATTTATGCATATCCATCATTTAAAATCACAGTATAAAAGGGAAGATAGAAAAACCAGATGCAAACATAGGGAAACACCAAATATACATGGTTCACCCCAACTCAGGGTTACGTCTACCAAACCAGACCAACCGTCCAAATTTTTATTTAAGTATTCAATCATGGATTACAAAAATTCAGTTCCAATACTGCAGCATTTCAACAATATCCCATATAGGGAATAAACCAAAAATTTTGCTTGACTCGCCTTACCTCAAGGCCTTTCTGAAAGAAAAACAGTATTATTAACTCAACACCCAAAGCTTCCACTTGTCTAACACGAAATATACTGAACTAGAGTTATCCACATTACCTGAATCTGACCCATAGAGGGGAGACTGGGCACTCAAAGGATAGCGCTTAATATGCTCGGGACCACCCATATGTACCAACAAAATTTTAATCACAACAGTCATTTGCATAAGCTTATCCACATCAGCTATAAACCACTTACAGCCAAAGCACGTTGTGGCTGTTAAAAAAAGGATTAAATCTAAACTACCGAAACATCTAACTTTGTCAGAAAAACCCAGGGTTAAAAACCATCTACACTTTCAATTAGGTTTAGAAAACTAAGAAGCACTGCTCCTGCATGAGACCAAGATAATACGTGTGTTTCATGGCCATTCCCAGCGTTGTTCACTAGAGGCAACTGCATGTTTTTTGTTTGTTTTCCCCCCCCACACTTAAGAGCAGAGCCTGGAAGGGAAGGTTCAAACCCCCTTCTCCGTCCACCCAATCTATTCCAGTGCATCAATGCGAGAAGGAGTTCTGGGTATGGGTTTAATTACCTTATGGTAGGAGAACCTACGGGGTAGTAGTCCATCCACAATGGTGATTTTGGGCCGTATGCCTCGGTGGAGGATCGGTCCCATTCTACTGCTTTTTGGTCCGACTAGAAATCAAAAGAATTTTAAAATATTGTGCATGGTGCACCTACTCTATTGTTACGTCTTCAACGAAGTAACTAGCTCTACCATAATGGGTTGTGAGGCTCAGCTAAGGAAAGAAAAGGCCCCTCTAAAACCCATTACTGTAGTGATGGCCCTCATCCACAAAACGGGGAAGCAGTCTGAATTCGCAAGACAAATCTAAATCTACATCGGCGTTAGTCATAGATGAACCCGCAAACGGCAAGTAAGGAGCAGGTCCAATGAAGGATATTGTGATCCGTGCAACAAGATCAGTTGCGGGTCAGTTCCATGGGTATTTACAAGAGGGTTTTTCAAAACGCCCAAAAACCACATCTATCCTTAAAACGCAGCTGCACACGGCATATGCAGATTTAAATACAAGGGCATTAGAATTCTTCAGTGCCCTAGCAATCTGAAACATGGAAACCAAGGCAACAAGCCTGAAACAGAAACAACAACATAATATCTAATCACATCAAGAAAGGAGACTTACAACCTCACCCACATGTTATTGACAAGTTGTATCCCCTCACCAAACCATAGGCTTCTCCTCGATCGCAGACTTTCACCCAATTCGCAAGCTCCTCCCCTTGGTACATAAGGAGACAAATATGTATTCAAAACGCCAAGCAAGTTCTATAGGCTTCCTTCCCATTAAGCTTTTCCCCGCTCTCGATAGGAAAATTGGTGAGTTAAAAAGACCCAACCCTCGACATCCACTTACCTTGGCCATAATTCCTAAACATACGATGGTGGCCGTTGTAGCTGACCCGGTGGGTTTTACGTTACAATTTCCATGATTATGGCGAGCTTTTCTGCCCTTGACATTGGTCACCGCTGTTAAGGTGCGGGGATAATTTATTCCCTTCATTCATGCTAAACCTATCCTTAGGTCAAGCCTAGATTAGAGGATCTAATTAAAAATTCGTGCTTTTAGTTGAGGAGCAAAAATATAAAGGTTTTAAACTCCAACCATCATAATAATGCTTTGTGTCCATTAATTTTCCTTTATGATGAACTTTATATAATAATTCATGTCGTGTTTATAAGGACATAAATCTATCATTATTTTTCCTTTTGATAGACTTCAAATAATAGTCCATGTCTTTTCATAAAGACTTAAACCTTTCATCTTTTAGACTTAATAGTCCATGTCTTTTAATAAATATTTAAATTTATCATTACTTTAGACTTTAGTGCATGTCTTTTAACCATATCTTTTAATAAATATTTAAATTTATCATTACTTTAGACTTTAGTGCATGTCCTTTTTTATAAAGAATTAAATCTTTTATTCTTTTAGACTTAATAGTGCATGTCTTTTCATAAGGACTTAAAATAGTCCTTGTCTTTTGTAAAGACCCAATCTATCATATTATGACAGATTTCATATGTTAATAATCGATCATTTTCTCTTTTCTCATGATGGATAATGATTTTTCATGCCCTTTTTTTTTCACAAAAAGGACTTTAAATCCATTTAATTTAATTAATACTTAATATATGGTTTTCTTTTCATAACAATCCGTGTCTTTTATAAAGGTTGAAATCTATCATTATTTTTCTTATAATGATAGTCCATGAACTCTATAAATACTTAATATACCAATTCTTTTCCACCGAGGAATCGTCTTTTCCACGACTTATTTTCTACTAGGATGACACCCAAGTAGTCGAAGGAAGTTGTCATATTTTCTTGCATTAACTTATGTATGTCGAGTATAAGTCACTCTTTTTCTCTATATAGTATTTAGTCTAGATGTATGGTATTTATCAAATGAGATATGCTAGCAGTGCTATCTCTCTTAAGGATACTATGACCTATAGTCTCTTAACAATTAGCTCTTTCTATTTTAATCTCCTTAAGTCTTCTATGTCGGCATTAAGAAGACTGGTTGCAACTTCCTCTACTCAGACTTAATCGTACTAGGATCAAGTACTAGGTATGGTGTCTTAGTCGGAATAATTTTTAACGAAGCAGGTATCCTAGTAGGCACAGATTATATCCCTAATACTGCCGATACATAAGACCACATTATCCCTTATCGATCTTTTAAATCGTTTGTTCCTATCCCTTGTGGCTAAGTTAAGTCATTGTCTATATGCCTCCTTAGTTTTTGTCGCGTCCCCATGGCTCCGACCAGTGAAGAGGACGCGACTACAAGCTTCGAACACCCGGGCTAAGAGCCCCATGAACATGTACAGGCATAAAAATTGCATAAACCGAATGCTTAAACATACACACATGAAAATTTATCATGCACAGATGCAAACATCTATCAAGCACAGCGGAAACATCATACATTTAAGCAAGCATCCATTTAACATGTTCATCATTCACATTAATAGAAATTAAGGTTGCAGAAGTAGAAATGAACAAGAGAACTTATCTTATGAGTAACTTGATCCGCAACCAGCTACGTCGCGGCAACGTTCCACCCAACCATAGGCCAGCATGCTCCTTAATCTCTCAGCAGCGCTGCCACCCCCGAGCTGGGCATGATTCTCCAAGGAATAAGGGAACTAGCAGGCTTACACATAGCCAGGGATATACAAAACATAGCCAAGCCAACACAGTTGGGTTTATCAGGCCATTAAGGAGTTGGAAAAGACTCAATGCTAAGCTGGTGAGCTCATTACAGAGCCAAGGACACCTACACCAGATCTAGCTTGACCTCTAAGACACCCATCCACACCCAACACAAGGAATCAGTCCCTTCTCTGCTACACAGTCCCTCAGGCCCTGCATTCCCTTCCAGTGCTATTCAGGGGTGATGGAGAAGAAGGTCAACCCTCTAGCTCTGTCTATGTGGTTCCAGCCACCAGGTTTATCAAGCAAAACTAAGCCCCCTTCCCTGCTCCTCTCACAGTCCGAAGACCAACCATTGCCCTTAGGCAACTAATTTAGCTGCCACAGCTTAAACAGGGAAAAATGAATTCAACAGTCTGCAGCAGCCTCAAGGGATAAAAACAACCACGATTCACAGCATGGGGAAACAACAGTCCGTTCCTGAACAGCTAAGCCAGCGGATAGGAATTACACACACCGCACATAGTTCTTGACTGTGAAATGGCCTCCTACAAGAAATCATGGGTGACCGTGACCAACAGCTCCTAGCGTGTTGCGTGAGTAACAAAAACGTAGATCCACCAATCAACCCGTGAGGAAAGGATCCGCCCACATTATTCACAAATCCACAGAAGAAACTACTGCATGGGTGAATCCAACAAAATCCTATGCGTGAGGATGAAAAACGGGTAAGAATCCCTCTGCGTGAGAATGCCCAGCAATGGAGGCCCTGCGTGAGGAGAAAACAGCTTTGTTTTTGTCCGTGGATGAACAAACAACAGGAAGGACACAAATTGGAGGTGCGTGAGCCTTCAGCACAGTCGTGGAGAGAGGGAAAAAAATGAATGCGTGAGTGAAGAGTGTGTGAAGGTTTTTCCTTCCATGGTGAAGTCAAACGCTATGGTGGAGTGTGCGTGTGGGTGAGGACTGACAGTCCTGTCACCCCACTCCCAAAGCAATTAACTGCCTCAACCACCAGCATCCATTCTTCAATGAAAGTGGTTGGAATTAAATAAGGGAATATGACACATGGATTTTTACCCCATTGTCCAAGGTTTGACAAATTCCCCCACATCCTTATCCTTGTGAAAATCATGCCCCTTTTGATTTAGTTGCCGCGATCGTAGCTGGTCGGGTTTATTTAATTAATTATGATGCATATTTACATGACGACCAACATAATATATGCTGCATGCCCCGATATACCATCCGTGACAAATTTAAATCCCAAAACATAACATAACCGATCAATGGTGGGGCCTTGGCCTTTCGCTCCACGCCGTGATCATTTACAATATATACATCATGTACATTTAATGCAACGGGGTCAAAACCGGGGTGTTACAGTTTTTAACTTGTATAGTTTGCAAGGTTTATTTCTAGTGGGGCCTTGGCCTTGAGCTCCTCACCCGAAGACAATTACAATAACATTCAAAATTTACAAAATATCTAGGTATGCGAGAGGGATGTTACAGCTTATGAATACTAAAGTTACTCTTTTCAGCTTTTGAAAAAAAAAAACCCTCTTATTAATAATGTTTTTATTAAAGAATTTATTTTTCAATTAAAAGATATGTTTTTGTTGAGTTTTATTTCCAATTAAATTATATTTACCCATGTTTTTCTTTAGTCATGTGCTTAGAAAATCAAGGGTAGAACAGGACAACCTACCAAGAGTGATATAGAAAGCTCAAAGTAACATGTACCAACATTATGCAACTACATTAAGTGATAAGCTTAATAAATAAACAAAATGTAGAACCTAGAATCCTTTAAGGTTAATGTTAGGCCACATATAATGTAACATACAAAGTTTTGCGAGCTTAAAATGTTGAGTGAATGGTGTCATTGAAATTGTGAAATTCTAATTTTCGATTAAAATATATGTTTTTTTCAAGGAGTTTAATTTCCAATTAAAATATAATAATAGACCCATTTAAACATGTTTTTTGTTTATCATATACTCTCAAAATAGAGGGTGGAACAAAAAACCTACTAATAGTGACACACACAACTCAAAAATAACATGTGTAGGCATTATGCATCTGAAGTACATTAATTGATAGACTTAGGAAACAAAGAAAAGGTGGGACCTAGAATCCTTTTGAGAGGCTAATGTTAGGTTACATGTAATGCATCATGCCAAAATTTTCAAAGTCAAAAGGTTGAACCAATGATGTAATTGAAATCCTAACATTTTATTTCAAAGGACTTGAGTTAAAAGGCAAAGTAAATATAATATGTCCTTAAAAAAGCATAATGCAATTGAGATTGTACTATGATGTTCTCCCCTTCCTTTGTCAAAAGAAGTTTAATAAGGTTTCTTTTATAAGGTATGGAGTGTTTTGTATTCGTCAACTACTATTGCACTTGAACTTGAGCATACTAAACTAAAGCAATCTTTCACGAGCAATCTTTCATGGAAGTGGAGTTATCTATGTATTATCCATTATGCAAATCTTTTGCTGAAAATTATTTTTGGGGAACAAGTTTTACTAATATAGATCCATTAATGTGATACATTTTTCCATTCGAATTGACAACCATGGGGGTTCAATTTAATTTTCAATGTCTTTTTGTGGGGGAAGTTCAAAATTTGTACCAACTAGTTCATTGTTCCTGATTTCTTCTTTCGGACATTCACTTTCCCTTAGTTATAAATCGATAAGAAGAAACCATTTTCAACTTCAAACTTGTTTAGAAATTTTTTTCCCCATGAGTAAAAGTAATTATTTCAACCAATTACTAAGACTACATGAATAATAAAATGTTACTAAGTTTTAACATATATTAAATCATTTTAAAAAAATGTGAATAGATACATGAAAAGATTTTAGCAACAAGACCTATAAATTTTAACTTGCAAGTATTAGAAGTGTACAAAGTGGGATTATGATCCTACCACAAGAAAACCCATGTTTAGATGGCTTTGTCCAATCACAAGTGTTAACCCCACTTAATATCAAAATAAAAATAAAAAACAATTTCATGTTTAAGAAAAAACACATAATAGTTTTATTAAAGTTTGATTTTAGATTATTATACAAATTTTAAAAAAATGAAAATAACATCTTACCAAAATTAGTCTCTCTAAATCTGTGGCAGCCAGAGAGAGCACTTTCAAAATTTCTAGAGAAATGGGTGAGACCCATAACCAAAAGCAAGCTTGTTTGAAATTCCATAAGCGATGCTTGGTAAATTTGGTAATTGGGTTAATAATTGTTCCTCCTAAGTTATTTATGCGTGAATCCAAGGGGTATAGGTTTACCAGGTCTAGGTTGTACGATGGAGTAAGAGTAAAGGTAAATATGGATCTATTAAAGAGTTAATAGTAAAGGTTCTAAGTGTGGACCCCTACCCCATAATATAATAAATTTCTTATGCTTAGTAAAATTAGTAGCTAATAAATTTTTGATGCTTGGTGGGTTATTGGGTTAATTCCTTCATTAACATAATTTTAAAATGTTGGTGCAAATCTACTTCAAACCAAGTTCTCCAAACTTACCCATCAACACACCCCAAGATATCATCCCAAAAGGGTTTGTCCCTTTTGGCATTGAACCTATGAAGCAAATGAAGTCTCACCTGTGGTGCCTATGGAAACTGTGAGAACTAAGTTTCTATAGCAATGAATGGGGAAAACCATCATCCATAACAATCAACATAATAATAATCCATAACTTTGACACACCAAGAACTTCGATAGGTCATAAGCTTCGACACATAACGTTTATCTAATTACAACATGCAATCCTAAATGATCCAATGTTCATATCATTCATAAATTCCTTCATTAAACAAAATTCATGTATCATCTTATGCAACATTAAACAAAACAATACAACACATCATAACATCACACACACATTCAACACCATGATATTTACATGGAAACCCAAGACGAGAGTAAACCATTGAAGCCTTCTTCTTATTTTTGAGTTGTAGTAAATAAACATTTCATGAATGTGCAAATAGCCTGCATACTTCTCTTCTTCATCTATTACAATGGATCTACTCACACAACTTTCATATTTTCACTTCTTTCATGCAAATGTTTCATACATGATATTCACAACATATTACTTTGTAGCTCATAACTTTGACATAAACACAAAAATATTTTTAGTCTCTCTCACTTTCACACTAGATCACTAGGTAATTGGATTCATTGCTAAGGCCCTACAAAATTCCCAATACATTACATATATAAAGGCCTTTGATATCCCTTGTTCCCATTCCCACTACCCAGACTTATTAATGTAAGTGGACACTGAAATACCTAACTAAATATGTTGTTTGGCATCTTCAAAACACCCATATTCCTTGACTCTTGGTCATTTCTTTGGATTTGACTCCACTTCGACGAACCACTTTGTTGTAACCTTGTTCACACGAAAATTATTTTCTAAACAATGTACCAAACTTTCTAGGACCAACAAGCCCCCAACACTTCAATGTGGCTCATCATGAGCCACTTCAATCATTTTCCTACAATTCCTTCAACTGCGAGATAAACTCTACATAGCCTTGCTCCATTGCTTCAACTGTCCACTAATCATTTCCTTTATGTCCACATACTTCATCAATTACCTCTAAGGTAATGTTCCCTTTCACATCCACTTGATTCTAGTTGACCACCTTCTTGACTTCTGTATGGGCACCTTAAATTACTTCAGAAACCCTTTATGCCTCCACCTGCAGTTCTTAAACTCTTTTGGTCTGCTTCTATTGTTGTATCCTCAACTGATTAACTTCTATATATAATTCCTTATTTTTTGTAGTTGTTTCCATCCTCTCAATCGATGAAAAAGTCTTTAAAAGACTTTTCAAACTTTCCATTTTATTTTGCATTGTCTCCAACTTTGTAGTAACAACCTAGAGCACAACAAAATACACTACAGATTCCCACGTATGCGATGTTTCTTCATAAATTTGGAAACATGCAATTTCACACTCCTTGATAGTTTGTATGGCCCCTTGGACTTTCATATGTCATTTCTCTATAACTTCAGATGATGTACTAGGAACAAGATTTTCTTCCAATTCTCCTATGTTTTTTGTAAACCCTACAATGAATTCTCCTAGTCATAGCATTTTCACCTCAATATTCATCTCCTATACTATATCAGCCTCTTGTACTGCGCAACAGGTGGCTACAACAACATCTTGTTACTTCTCCTTTTCTTAACTTAATCAATCTCACAATGTTTGAAGTTTGGACGTTTGCTCCTTAAGGGTGGCATTTTGGGCCATATATCCAACCATTAAGTCATGTATTTCTTTCTCATGTACCTTCATCTCTTTTACAACATTTTCCTGAAGACTATGTAGCATAAACATAGGTAAGGTTGATAACTTCAAATCTACATAACCCAACTACTTAGCTTGCTCACTCAATCCTGCGTCTGTGAAATTCAATGCTCATGGTAGCAGCTAGACTACCATGCTTGTCGTAGTTGGATGTTTTGAGTGTACTCATTTTTCTTCCTACCCAACCTCGCTCTACTACAAAATCCCCTATTGACTTAGTGTCATCGAAATTTCTTGCAACGCTCGACAAAGCACATCTAGATGATATGTCACTTCCCTGAATAATTGGACAGTCTTATCCTTTGCAATATTCCTAGTTTCTTTAGCAACTTTTCTCCTCCTTTCAAATAATATGTTAACATCATCATCCATCAGTGTTGTAAATACAAAAATCTTTTGCACCTTTTTCTTGTTTTCCTATCCCTTTGTCAAAGCAAATGCTTTCCTTTTTCTAGTATGGATAGGATCCATTTGTGTTACACTTGAGTCTCACTCATCATCCTGCGAGTGTGGTGGATCATCCCCATCACCACCAACTTCATGCATACTCTAGTTATGACATCTATTCTATTTATGTCTCAACAATACTTCTTGGCGTAGATCATTCTACTACACATCTATAAAAAGCTACTTGACTGCATCAAGAAATGTCCACCCTTGTGGCCACACTTGAATAATGGCCTCTACATCTGCCTCAAATAATTTATAATCAATGATCAATAACTAATTATATGAATCTCACCTATCATGTACATACATATGTTTAAGGCCCTACTTTGAATCTCACTATGTCTTTGAACCTCGCCACAACTTGTGCTTCTATTTGGGCCATCTTCACCAGATTACATTGGAGCACTTATTTATGAAGATAGAAACTAAATTTATTATGTACCTTCCTCCTTGAACTATCACTAAACCAAATATTGGCATACCTTGTATCCAAATAAATACCCCTCTAGTCCACAACTTGATGGTCCTCTTACTCCTCCCATGTGACAAATGAAATCATAATTAAAAGGAATGAGTAATTTAATGGTGTACCTTTATCATGGGAATTTCAGAATCATTGAGAAATTCATTGAGGAGCAAAGTTGTAATGCCCCATATTATTGTTAATTAAAGTTTATTAGTAAATACCTTTATTAAACTAAACTTATCCCATATTAATGTTAATTAAAGTTTATTAGTAAATACTTTTA
>LPNX011108239.1:167515-186390 GCA_001517045.1 Pseudotsuga menziesii
TATGCATGGTATTATTGTATAATTTACCAAGAAATTCATGAAATTTGAAGTTTATCAAACCTGTACAGCTCCTATTTCTATGTTAATATGTTTACAGTTCCATTCTATGTTAATATGTTTACAGTCCCAGATTGTACATTCACATGTTTATAAAATTAATAGTACAGACATAGATATCAACTTGTAATATGTTTTAAAAATGTCTTGATAGAGAATATTACAGATAGATGGACTGAGTGCTCTACCGGTTAGGCAGAGCACTACAGAATGGTATCAGAGCCACTGGCTCAAACGCCGGGACCTTAAGGGTCTTCTTTTTTTACACTTAGAAGTACCAATAAATTTAAAAATCTTTCGAAATCTAGAAAATCTGGGCATAGATCTATACACAAAATTGCAGCAATTACCACCGTAAACTCTATGTAGACCAAGAGAACACGGTTACAAAAAAAATATACCTAAGAAAGTGAATAGTTATAATTTTAAAAGAAACCCTAATAGGAATAAAGAAAATTAAATATTATCCAAATTCTGTGCCATATCGATATGGACGATATGGAGTCCTAGATATAGAGCCATAGCTTATTTCAAAGGGCTTTGATAAGCTATCATCTTGTGTGGCATACCTTCCACTTTGAAAGCCATAACAGGGTGTTTCATATCCTCCAACAGTGTATGTTGGAAATCCATAATAAAGGCCAGAACCTAGCCTAGCATCCCAGCGTGTTCCAGCTTCCCCTCGTCCAATGTTCCTTCTACTTCCTTCTACTGCCCATTTCTTTTTCTCTAAATTGACTCTTTCATGAATAAAGCATACGGGATTCTGACAACTTTATTGCGCTTCCATCCGAGAGGATTATAGATAACAATTACCTGAGTGCAAATCAATCAAGAAAATACAAATAAATGAGCAACCCAATATTCAAACAGAATAAAAAGCCATCTGAGATAAGTAAAGAATTAGTTAAAATAGTGTATTAGGATGAGAACCACACCATACTCGTCCCATCTCCTAAGTTAGCTTCAGATTCAGGGCAGTAGCTGATATTCATGAGGCCCAGTTCATTTACAACCTTTCAATGTAAATCCCAAACCTTTCAAATCCTAGGGCCCACTCCATATCCTCAAGATAAATCGGTGCACCATCTGTCGAACATAACATTTCCATGTAGTTCTTTACATTAAATGATGGAAATTTTACAAAGTCGTGTTCTTCATACAACAACTTATTAATGTTACCCAACATATCCCTTTGTATCATAACACCCTTTGGAATGTTTGGTGTCACCATGTTATACTTTTTATTCCTGGTTATTCTTATTGGTCATTCATTCATATTCTTAGGCAGTATATAGCTAGGAAGTAGAGTCACAAAGTCAGACCCTAAATATTCTACAACATGCCCACCTTTTTTTATTCTCTCACGGTTTGTTGAGAAAGACGATGTTCTCTTATTCCTTGGGATTTTTACTAAAACATGCGGTGATGATATCTCCGGCTCTTATTGGATGACACAGATAGCCATATATATCGCAATTTCTTCCACAAATCCCTGATCCTCACTCATAATAGACATATCAATTTCCATACTTACAATTTTCTAATAGTGGCTCTCCTAATGCTATTACTCATGCTCTAGTTCTGTAACATACCTCAAAAACCATAAAAAATTCTTGTATAGCATATATCTACAGACACATTAATAAAGTCCCTAATTTTCATAGGGAATTAATGAACATTAGAGTTTATTGCATAACTTTGCCATTATAAATATGATCATCCTTTCCTTAAAACCTTAGAATCCAATTTTGAACAATTAGTTTTCCAAGTACTTTACTGTTTACCCTTATTTTCCTAAGTTCACAGTCATTTTTTGCAAGTATTTAACCCTACACGACGACCTTTCCGCAAGTTTCCTTTAGCAAAAAATTCCCTCTGCAAGAACCTTTCTGCAATTAGTTTTCCTCAATGCGAATTAAGGTTTGCGGAACATCCTTTAATTCATTATAAATTAACCCTTCTGCAATGCGGATTGTGGATTGCGAGTTGCGGGTTGAAACTTCTCACCACTTCCCATTCCGCAATTATCTTTCCGCAAATTGCGGATTTCAAAAACACATTTTAACTTATAAGAAAATACCTTTCGCAATGGAGCTTGCACAACTCCTATGAGTTGTCACCCCCTTTACGGCCTTAATCTGATTTGTCAATTTTACTTCCTTGCACATTCCATAAAAAGACTTCCACAACTCTTGTGAGCCGTCAATCTAGTTGCAGCTTCAATCTCCAGCAGTGATCCGACTCCCTTGTGCATTCTGTACTGAAGCTTCCGCAACTCTTGTGAGCCATTGATATTCTTGCAAATTTAATATCTAGCATTCATATGACTTCCTTGTCAATCAACACCTTCCTCAATGCAAATTACAGATTGCGGGTTTTACACTTTAACCTACAAAATTATCATTTCGCATTCAACCTTCCACAACTCCTGCCAGTCGTTGATATTCTTGTGGCTTCGATCCTGATTGTCGATCTAGTTTCTTTGCAGATCAACACCTTCCATAATGAAAATTGTAGATTGCAGGTTTCACACTTTAACATACACGATTATCGTTTCTCTATCAACCTTATCCAACTCCTATCAGTCGTTGATATTCTTGTGTATTTAATCTCTACCATTGATCTAACTTCCTTGTGGATCAACACCTTCTGCAATGACAATTGCAAATTGCAAGTTTTACACATTAACCTACAAAATTATTGTTCTGCATTCAACCTTTCGTAACTCATGTCAGTCGTTGATCTTCTTGTGACTTCGATCCTAACAGTTGATGTTGTTTCTTTGTGGATCAACACACTCTTCAATGCAGATTGCGGATTACGAGTGCATCATCCAAATTTTTTGAACTGGGCTTCCACAATTCATGTGAGCCATTGGAATCCTTATGGCTTAAATCTCAATCGTTGATCTGATTTTCTTTGCGGATAAACAATTAACCTTTTGGATTGTGGATTGTGGGTTTCCTTTCAACTTTTCGGAATTGTTTTTTCACAAATATGTCTTTCGCAACTCCTCTGAGCCATTGATCTTGTTGCGGCTTAGATATCAACCATCGATCTGATTTTCTTTGCGGTTCAACAAGTAACCTTGCAGATAAACTCTTTAACAATGCGGATTCAAAGGGTTTTGGTTAAAAAACTTGGGGTTTTGTTTTACTATAACTTAATTAGATCTGAATATTATATTAATGCTTAAACTTTCTTGATTCCACCATTTTGTACATGATTTAACAATCGTGAATCTAAATTGCACCAAATAAATTAAGGTTTTTCTCTTTGTAATTGGATTTCAATTGCAATATTGAAAATTACAGATCTATGCCATAAACCAGCATTATCATTTCATTCTACATTTTAAATTCAAGAATCATAATTAAGGAAGATTTGAGCAGAATCGATACATAGAGGAAAACACAGTTAAAAGTAAGAATACATGAAATAGTTTAAAATAGAGGATTCAATCTGTTAGATGCGGACTCATTAATTATAAATCATTCGAGTATTTATTTAGAAACCATAACGACTCAACAACAGCCAAATCTAACTAATTATGCTCATAACAACTTTATAGTTACCACGGTAATAACATTTATGGCAGTCCTTAATGCGGGTATGGATTCTCGACCATAGATGCGTTAAAAAGTAATATAAAATTGTACAGATTGAATAAACTATAGAAAAACAAGGATAATTTTTCTACAGAAATGCATAAACACTATTGCATGGAATTATAACTGCAAATCAACACTAAAATACACATTTTACTTCAACTAAAATCAATCATTAGAAAACAAAGTAGGAACCTGGCACCAGTGCTGGGAAAAAAAAGTGGAGAAGTTGTTCCTCCCAAACAACTCCTAGAGCATCCAAATTACTTTCTCCAGAACCCCCAATCATGTTCGCTAAACCATAAGAGAAAAACATTTCAATGTGTCATCTCTTGCATTTTACAAATGCTATTCCCTCACCAATGCTAGCCTCATGTTGCTCATGGACTTACTAATAAATAGTATTTTATCTAGGACATGGTCATTTATGAGCCTCCTACTCTTTAGCACTCACTAGGAGTGCAGACCTGATTTTTCAAGATGATGCCTCATGCATCTTGAGTTCTCACTCAGTGGTTTTTTCCACTTGTATTTTTCTTCTTGTGGGTTAGAAAACACTCTTCAATGACTATATCCACTTTTTTCTCCCTTTAGTATATTTTATTAAATAAAAATGTTTTTATTACAAACTGTTTTATTTTTTACTTTCTCGTCAAAAATAATAAAAATAATCAATGAAGTATATTCCAATAGAATTAATGATAATTATTAATTCAGGGGTTATTACATACACCTCCACTTAAAATATAACACTATCCTCGATGTTATAACTTTTTTTTTATTCTTCCATTCCAGCTTCTTAAAATAATTATGCATATGCCTTCTGCATATTACTTTCCATCTCCAAAGTAGCTTCTTATAGACTAAGGTGCTTCCATTGGTGCTTTTCCTTAACTTACTGACATTCAAGACAGTGATCTAAGTACTCAAGCACCTATTTCTTGATATTTGGCCAAAAGAAATCCTTTCTGATCATAGTGATCATTTTCTGATAACCTGGATGCACTGTATATGGTATTTTATGTAGTTCATCCATGGCTGTAAGTTTAATTTTTGTTATATTTGGTATGTACAACCTGTTTTTATGCAACAATAGTCCTTTCTAGTTTAGGCTGAAATCTATTTTTACTTGACTTTGTTCATTTGTAGCAGTCTTTTCTTTTAAAAACTGATATTCTTTATCAAAATTTTCAGCGTTTAGAATCTGATTTTCCAATTCAGATTCATAGATGTTGCTTGCAAATAGTAAATTCACATGACGACTTAAAGCGTCTACCACTTTATTTTATTTTCCTTTTATATGTTTTATTTCAAAATCATATTCGTTTAAAAAGGACAACCATCTGGCCTGTCTTGCATTCAAATTATGTTGGTCAAATAAATATTTAAGACTTATGTTATCTGACATAAGTATAAATTCTCTTCCAATTAGGTAATGTCACCACATTTTTAAGGCAGGAATTATAGCAACAAGTTATACATCATGTGTCGCATAGTTTTTCTCGTGTTCTTTTAATTTCCTGGATTCATATGCCACAACATAATTTTCTTGTAATAAAACTCCACCTAGCCCTTCATTGCAAGCATCAGTACATACGACAAAATCCTTGAATGGATCAACAATATTTAAGATCGAGGCGATAGTTAATAACTATTTTAGTTTGTTAAAACATTCCATGCATTTTTCAGTCGAGTCGAACTTTTTACCTTTCTTTTATAAAGAGGTTATGGGGTAGGAAATCTTAGAGAAGCCTTCGATGAACTTCCGGTAGTATCCGGTAATCCCCATAAATGATCTGATAATGATATACATTCTTAGGAACCGACCATTCCATGATGGCCTTTACTTTGTCTGGATCAACTAAGATTCCATCCTTGGACACTACACGCCTGAGGTACTAAATCTTATTTTTTAAGAAATCACATTTACTGAATTTTGCATAAAGTTGTTGTTCTATTAGTACTTGCAAAACTATTCTTAAATGTTCTTTATGTTATAGTTCGTTCTTAGAGTAGATTAGTATGTCATCGATGAATACAACCACAAACTTATCTAGGTAGTTGCTTAAGATATTTTTCATTAAACACATAAATGTAGCAAGTGCGTGTGTCAACCCAAAATGCATTACGACAAACTCAGTGACCGTAACCATGATCCTAAATGTTTTTTTTTAAATATGTCCTCATCTTTAATTGTACTAGATGGTAACCCAACCTTAAGTCTATCTTTGAGAAGATAGTTTCTCCGCATAATTGATCAAATAGATCATCTATCCGAGGGAGTGGGTAATGGTTTTTAATGGTAATTTTATTTAACTGTTAGTAATATATACATAATCTTAAATTTTCGTCCTTCTTTTTCACAAACAAGACCGGTGCTCCCCAGGGAGAGACAATTGGTCGAATGTACTTTTTATCGATTAGTTATTGTAGTTGTGATTTCAGCTCTGTAAGTTCTATTATATTCATTCGATATGCATATTTCAATGCTGGTATTGCTCTGAGTATCAAATCGATTGTGAATTCAATGTCTCTTTTCAGAGGAAGTAGTGTGGCCCTCCACACTCCCAACTTTTTAAGAGTTCTTTTTGTGTTGGGATTTTTATTAAGAATAGTTGCAGGTTCTTTTATTTCAGAGCCTTGGGGTTTAAATATTTTGTAATTATTACCTTGACACCCTCTATAGTTATTTCCCATGTGATTATGGAACTTATTTTGCTTTCTCCTGGGATCAAAGTTATTTGTCCTTTGGTTTTTCCAAGATATAGAATACTTTCCCTTTTATTCTTGTTTTGGTCATAACAAAAGTTTGACTTCCTGATCGCTTTCTTTAGCGTCTTCGGATTGACATACTCAATATGTTCTTTGAACATGATGGGAATACAACTGAGGAACCAATGAACTTTTAGGTTTCTCATCAAATATATAGGGAACATAATGAAGTATGCTTAAGAACTTACTACAGAGTTCTTTCATTCTCATGGCTCCTAGCCTTAGTTCATAAAAAATAAAAAATAAACCTTTATAATATTGTTTGGATAAGTACTTTCTTTTAAGAATTTCTTAAATGTTTTCAAGTTACATGTATCTCTTTTATCCCTTTAACCTTTTTTATGTCTTGCCACCATATATATTCCTTTTCGATCAGATTATAGATGGCCATTTTAGCCTTCAACTCATCAGAGTAGTTATATATCTGAAAATACTTTTTCATGCTTGACAACCAGGCCTCTGCCTCTTCTCCCTTCTCAATTTTCCATTAAACATGGGCGGTTTAATTTTCTTAAAATCCCTAGAGACTTCCTCATAGGGTCTGTATTTTATTTTCTTCTTATTATCGTCACTGCTTTTGCTTGAATCATTAGAGGAAATTTTAACTCAAAATGGGCCTCCTAAGGAAAATAATAAAATAATAGTTAAAATAATAAAATAATATTTATTAATTTTGGAGGAAGAAAAGAAAAAATAATAATTTTTTTGTTCGTATTTTTTATATCAACATCATGTTTTTTTAGGTATTTATTGTTTTTGGGGTAATGGGGTCTGTCAAAAGTATGCAGAGTGGGTACTCGTTGGATGCGAAATTTAATTCTGCATCCAAAGATCTCTCTCAATCGAAATTTCAGTAAAAACACAGGGAGATATGTCGAAAATACAAACAAACAAAAAGTAGTCTTTTTTATCATACCTATCCCCAAACTTATATTAAAAATTTGTTTAAGACCTATACGGTATTTCAAATTTAAAGAAATTTCATTGGATAACACATGATGACATGGAATTTGAATTAGGGTTGAAAGGCCCCTTTTGACTTGAAATTTCCTCTAATTCGTTTTGTTCTCTGTGATGTTTAAGTGACTCTTCACTTGAAGTGTCAAGTTTATGACTAGAAAATTCCAGGTTTCTACCCTTACGTTTATTGTATGGTGGAATTCTTAGCATTTCTTGCTCAGGTTCCTTAATTTTATCTTTTTATTCATTATGGATGTTTGCTAACATAATAATATTTAGTTCTTCTTCATACTTTAGAATTCACTCGTTATCTTCCTTAACCTTAATCAGTTCAGATATTAACTGATTAACAATTTGTTTTAGTTCATATTTATTATCCTGACTGTCATTTAGATCTACCCAAAATTATCCATCCCTTAAATTACCCTCTTGGTTATTTAAATGATCTTCTGGGTGGCGTTCCTCTTCTGCAGACATCTCTACATCTACCATGTTTCCTACAAAAATGTAGTTATTCTTCTCTTTGGTTTTTATAAAAGAATTTAACCAAAATAAAATTGAAGTTAGTTTTTTATTGTAGCATCTTTAGTGTTGATTTGATTCAGGCCTAGCATTGTAAATGTGCTAAGATACCATATGTAACATACCTCAAAAACCAGAAAAAAAGTTCTTCTATACCATATATCTATAGACACCTTAATAAAGTCCCTAAATGTCATAGAGCATTATTGAACATTAGATAGTTTATTGCATAACCTTGGAATTATAAATTTTATCACCCTTTCCTTAAAACCTTAGAATCAAATTCTGAACAATTAGTTTTCCAAATACTTTATTGTTTACCCTTATTTTCCTAAGTTTACAGTCATTTTCTAGAGGTATTTAATCCTTCGCAATGACCTTTTCACAAGTTTCCTTCCATAGAAAATTCCCTCCATAGGAACCTTTTCGCAATTAGCTTTTCACAATGTGGATTGCTGAACATGCTTTAACTCATTATAAATTAACCCTTTCACAATGAGGATTGTGGGGTGAACCTTCTCACCACATACCGTTCCACAATCAACTTCTGCAGTTAGCATTCTACAAATTACAGATTGTGGAAACACATTTTAACCTATAAGAAAATAACCTTCTGCAATGGAGCTTCTGCAACTCCTGTGAGTCGTCGATCCCTTTGCATCCTTAATCTCATTCGTCGATTTAAATTCTTTTCACATTCCATAATAAAATTTCTATTACTCTTGTGAGTCATCGATCCATATGCGGCTTCAATCTCCACTGTCGATCTGACTCCCTTGTGCAATCTATACTGAAGCTTCTGCAAATCTTGTGAACCATTGAACTTCTTGTAGATTTAATCTCTATTGTTGATCTAAATTTCTTTGTGGATCAACACCTTCTGCAATGCAGATTGCAAATTGCATGTTTTACACTTTAACCTACAAAATTAGCTTTCTGTATTCAACCTTCTGCAACTACTATCAATCGTTGATCTTCTTACGGCTTCGATCCCGACTGTTGATCTAGTTTATTTACGGATCAACACCTTTCGCAATGCATATTGCAATTTTCACACTTTAACATACATGATTATCGTTTTTCTATCAACCTTCTGCAACTTCTATGAGTCGCTGATCTTCTTGTGGATTTAATCACTACTGTTGATCTAATTTCGTTGTGTATCAACACCTTCCACAATATTTATTGTAGATCACTGGTTCTACACTTTAACCTACAAAATTATCGTTATTCATTCAACCTTCCACAACTCTTGTCACCCATTGATCTTCTTGCAACTTATATCCAGATCGTTGATTTAGTTTCTTTGCGAATCAACACCTTCCGCAATGCGAATTGCAGATTGCGGGTGTGTCATCCAACTTTTCTGAATTGGGATTCCATAATTTTTCCTACTACAATTCCTGTGATTCATATGTTATGATTATAATCCTCACTTGTTCAATTTTTTCAATTCTTCTTAATTTAGGAGTCTTTTTAGTCATTATTGAGTCTCTAGTACCATTGGGTCCATATGTCCTAATAAGGCCACCTGTACCAGTCACTAGAGTGTGGAGAACATTATTTGAGGATAACTTCCACTTACTACACTTTCATGCATCAGTTTAGGCACCTCCTAGACCAATCCATACAATTTAGGAGCCACTGGGAGTGTCGGCACCAACCTCATTTAGTTGGTGACTAGTCAAGCCTAGTTATGATTTAGTTACATTCAATTACATTCAGTTACATCTAGTTACATTTAGTTAGAATAGTTTAACTAAGTCTAATTGATTGATCCACCGATTTAGACAACTAGATAGTGATTTAGACACATCCAGATTGTATCCATTTTTAATTTTTGATTAATGACATAATATATAGATGCAAATCATTATTGCACTTTTTCATATCATATTTTGAGTAAAATTGCTTATGAGATCTATTTATGAGTTTTTTCTTGGTTCATAGATTCTTGTGAGATCAATTTTTATATGGTACCAGAGCCTCGACAGGACAAGGAAATCCTTCTTCAACATATTTCATGTTGGATCAATGAAGCAATTTGAGCAAAAAAACTCAAAAAAAAATCTAGCTCTACACCAAAAGCAAAGAGTTTACCACATAATTCCTAGGAAAAGGAATTGTTGATCAAGATTGCTTGATTGGCTAAGCTAGGTGTGATGCAAAATCAAAAAGTGCAGGTTGTTTGACCTTACTTTGATCCTTTTCTGTAATTTCAGGTACAACATCAGATGGATTTGAAATTATAGGTTCCTCTTCTTAATCCATCCACAAGATATTCAGAATGGAAGTTGAAGATGATTTCATCTCTAAAGAGACAAGATATCTATGAGGTGTCTATTGTACTTGGTAAATATTCTTATGAGAATGAGAATGACTAGCTAAATGACAATGATGGATTTTTGGAGAAATATGCATGGCCCTTTCTCCTATCTTGCGCTACCTTATTGGTTCTGTTGAATACCCAAAGGATCTCTGGATGAAATTGGATAGAACCTTTGGCAAGAAAAATGAGGATCATTATAGATAGCACTTTAGAGAGCGCACCCAACACCATAAAAGTTATTGATTCAAAATTCTTGACCTCTACTCTCTCTGATGAAGTTGTTCAAGATGAAGAAGAAGCATAATCTTCCACATAGTCAAATCAAATTGAAGAAAGTCTCCTTGCAGTGACTCCTTCTCCCGCTGCTCCAGAATTTTATGAGATATATGATATCTCATCTTATCATATGGATGATACAAAGTAAGGAATTCAAATATCTTATATTGAATAAAAAATCTGTTGCACTTCTATGCAAACATTCTCCAGTGATTCTCCTTTAAATTCCATGTAAAATTTGTCAGTGATTGCTTCTGAAAGTGAAGAGGAATTCGATTTATCTCCCTATAATGTTGTTGTTGGTGTTCTGATAAGTAATACTTTGGATATTTTGGAAAAAATATCATATTTTAGGAGTGATCCATTCTCTCTCCTTGATCTAGATATTCCAGTAAATTCCTACAGGATTGCATGCACCAATATTCAGAATTTTGAAGAAGGAGAAAATTGTGCATCTACTATCTCGGTGGACCACACTTTTGGATCTGATATGAACCTATTTGGATATGATATGATATTATTTGGTTCAAATTTTGAGTTCCAAGAGCCTTCATTCATGCTTGTAGCTACTCTCATCAATTTTGGTGTGAAAAATCAAGTACCGCAAGTCTTCTTCAAACTTGTTGCTGGGGATTTGATGTTGGTTTCCTCTTATGAAGTTGATGATATTGTATTTTTTGATTCATTGGTATTTTATGAAGCTATATCATGTTATGGATATCAATAATTTTCTCTCTACATTCCCAGGTATTCTCTACCTTTGATCACATGTTCATCTCCTCACAGAACTAGGAAAGAGGGAGACATTCTGCATCCGCCCGAACATTTGCTCCTAACACTTGGAGTTGATATTAACTCAGATTTTTTTTCATTCAAGGATGCAATATATAAATTTCTCGGGTGTTCCTCATATGATTCAAATTCTCAAGAATGTTTTCTCTCTTATCAGTTGATTTCAGTTTCTCTACACGGGTCCAATTTTCATCCAGCAGTTGTCTATATTTATGATTTAGTTGAGCATATTATTATTCTTCCAAAGAGGAATATTCCTCCAAAAATAATAATTTATTTTGGATGGAGAATTTCTCATTCCAGGCTTCAGGATACCTATGCACAGAAGAACAAACTTGATCTTGATTTCACCTGCTTAGTTTGCGGGGGTGGGGGGGGGTAATTTTTCCCATGAGGTTTTTCCCCATTTCCTTATTTGTATTAAGAAGTTACTTTTTCATTTTAGATGTAATGGATGACCTTTGGTATTAGTTACCAGGGCCCATAGATTATCTAATCTATCATTCAGGGGGGGGTGTTAGGATTATAGTCCTCACTTGTCTAATTTGATCAATTCTTCCTAATTTGGGAGTCTTTTTAGTCATTATTGAGTCACTAGAGTGTGATTAAAATCAATTGAGGATAACTGGCACTAACTTCACTTGCATGCATTCATTTAGGTTCCTCCTACACAAATCTCTACAATTTAGGAGCCACTGGAAGTGTTGGCACCGACCTCCTTCAGTTGAGATCACTTGGTGACTAGTCAAGCTTAGTTATGAGTCAGTTAAATTCAGTTACATCCAGTTACATTTAGTTACATCTAGTTACATTAAGTTAGACTAGTTTACCTGATTCGAACTGATTGAGCCACTAATTAAGACAACTGGAGCTAACTAGTTATGCTACGATAGTGATTTAGACATATCCAGATTGTATCCATTTTAAATTTTTGATTAATGAAAGCATATACAACTGTAAATCATTATTGCACTGTTTCATATCATATTTTGGTTAAAATTGCTTATGAGATCTATTTGTGATTTTTTTCTTGGTTCATAGATTTCTGTGAACTCAATTTTCATAGCGTCGATCTCCTTGCGACTTAGATATTAGCCATTGATCTAATTTTCTTTGAATATCAACAATTAGCCTTGTGTGTTGCAGCTTGTGGGTTTCCTTTCATCTTTTCGGAACTGTTCTTCTGCAAATTCATCTTTCGCAACTCCTGAGAGTTGTTGATCTTGTTGTGGCTTATATCTCATCCGTCGATCTAATTTCCTTTGCGGATCAAAATGTAACCTTGCAGATCAAGTCTGTAACAATGCATATTCAAAGGGTTTTGGTTTAAAAACTTGGGTTTTTTTTTAGTGTAAGTTAATTAGATCTAAATATTATCTTCATGCTTAACCTTTCTTGATTCCATCATTTTGTACATGATTTAACAGTCGTGAATCTAAACTGCGCCAAACAAATTAAGGTTTTTCTCTTTGTAATTGGATTTCAATTGCAATATTGAAAATTATGGATCTATACCATAAAAAAGCATTATCATTTTATTTAACATTCTAAATTCAAGAAGTGGAATTAAGGAATATTTAAACGGAATCGATACAAACAAGAAAACACAGTTAAAAGTAGGAATACATTACATAATTTAAAATATAGGATTCAATCCGTTAGATGCAGATTCATCAACTCTACATCATTCGAGTGTTGGTTTCGAAAGCATAACAACTCAACAAAAATGAGTTCTAACTAATTATGCTTAGAACAACTTACTAATTACCATACTAATGACATTTCTAGTAGTCCTTAATGCAGGTATTGATGCTCAACCATATATGCGTTAAGAAGTAATCTAACATTGTACATATTAAATATACTACAGAAAAACATGGATAGTTGTTCTACATAAATGCATAAACACTGCTTCCTGGAAGTATAACTGCAATTCAACATTAAAATACACATTCCACTGCAACTAAAATCAATCAGAAGAAAATAGATTAGGAACCTAGTACCAATGATCGAAAAAAAAAGTGTAGAAGTTGTTCCTCCCAACCAAGTCCTAGAGCATCCAAATTACTTACTCCAGAACCCCCAAGCCTGTTCATTGAACCAACAGAGAAAAATATTACAATGCCCCATCTATGGAATTTTACAGAGTTTAATCCTTCTCCAATTCTAGCCTCCATCTACTCATGGACATACTAATAAATAGTTTTTTTACTAGGACTTGGTCATTTATGAGCCTCCTTCTCTTTAGCACTCACGAGGAGAGCAAACCTCATTTTTGGGGATGATTCCTCTTGCATCTTGAGTTCTCACTCAGTGGTTTCTGCCACTTGTATTTTTCCTCTTGTGGGTCAGAAAACACTCTCCAACAACTATATCCACTTTTGTCTCCCTTCAACATTTTTTTTTTTTTTATTACAAACTATTTTATTTTTTGACTTTCCTCTCAAAAATAATAAAAATAATCAATAAAGTATTATCCAATAGAATTAATGATAATTATTAATTCATGGGGTATTACATGTTCTCTTTGGAGATTCAGTGTATCCACAAATAATGAACCCGACTACCCTCATGGTGTTCTTTTAATCTTGTTTACATATCTGTTTGACTAACTATTTTTTAATGATTATAATAGTACACCTAAGTACAGTATTATAGACGATTATTTTGTATTGAAAAAAATCATATATATAGATAAGTAGGAAAAAACCAAATATGAAACATACAATTTACTATTGAAAATTGTAAATTTTGGCAAATATTACAATAAAAAAAACATATTTTATGTAGATATTTGCGATATTAGAGAGTAAAAATGACCAAATAACAAAGTTATTTTATGAAAAAATCCTCAAAGATAGCCAATTGGCGAAATTTTTCCCCTAAAAATAACTCTGGTAATTGCAATAGCAATCTCAATGTGTAATGAATAAGGCCAAATCTTTGTAATGATTATGTAACCAGTGGCTAATTTGTTCACACACATAATTTTTTTCGAACATTTAAAATAGAAAATCCACTAACACCGCCACTACTTCCTCCATTGATGAAGTCATTAATTATCAATAAATGAAACTACAATAGAATGCTAACCCTGTCATAACATTATAAGTTTCTACTTCGAAATAAATATAAAGGATGACATAAAACCTATTGCAACAAAAGCATACTTCGACCATACATACACAGTGAACATCAATACAAATAAAAAATTTGACATATATACATGAATTTGACATAAATAAAAAGTGGGGTTTCCATATTTTTTTGAATTCATACAAACGTAGTAAGGGAATGTGCGGTTGTCCCTATAAGGTTTCAGTGGGATTCCATTAACCAATCCTCTTAGGGGCTCACCATTCAACTTCTAAAATTGTGCAATGCCTCCTTTCATTACATAGTTGATGACATTTCATAGGCGGCTCTGTGATTTGGAAGGCGATTGTAAAGTCATTTCATCTGATTGAGGATAATCTCGCTTGGGACGTAGGAAATGGGGAAAGTGTATTGATTGGAAAGGATCCTTGGCTGGGAAGCACCAACCATCATCTTCTCCCTGATGATATCATTGAGGAATTAAGTCACCGAGGGATCTCTACCCTGAACCACCTTGCTGATCCAAGGCCAGTTGCACCATGGGCTCAATCTTGGAGAAGGGCGAACTCTCTTGGTTTAGGGGCCAGGGAGACTACTTTTGTTGAGATCTACTTAAGGGAATTGATTCTGGCTCATATTATTCTCACAGATCAAGAAGACACGCTGGTTTGGGAAGCTGCTCCTGGGGGTTCTTATACACCAAGAGCTGGGTATTTACTACTGAGTGTTGGGGTTGATCTAAGAGATGTGGCATGGTGGTGGATTCCCTTGTGGAGATTGAAATTCCCTGCTAAAACAAAGCTATTTATGTGGTGCGTTTTAAACAACAAAGCTCCAACCTGGGACGTGCTCCAGAAGAGGACTTTTCAAGGGCCTGGCTGGTGCGTATTGTGCAAAAGGGCGTTAGAAACAAAGTATCATTTATTTGCTACCTGCAGCTTCACAATCAAAGTCTGGAGGGTGGTTTCCACCTTGACAGGTTTTCCATGCCAATGGGAATGGGACTCGATTGGTGCAGCGTGGGACTCTTGGTGGCGCAGGTCACCACAAAAAAATTTAAAAAAGCTACCACTGCTGGTAATATGGGGGATTTGGATGGCTCGTAATAAAGCCATTTTCAAGGATTCTCCTAGTACTTCGGCTATCACAAGGGCTCAGTCTATGGGTTTTTATAACTCTTTCCCGGAGCATATAAGGGCTGCTAGAGAGCGAAGAATTTTAGAAGTGGAGATAGACAGAACTTCTCCTTGGGATTTTTTTGATGGGGATTCACAAAACAATCTATGTGGAGGAGGAGCAGTCCTGTTTATATCTGAGTCACACTACTTCTCTTTATCTATGGGCCTCGGGGGGGGCACTAATAATTCAGCTGAGTTAATGAGTCTCAAATTACTCTTTATGTTTGCATTAGAAAAAGGATGTACAGATTTAAACGTTCTGGGCGATTCAATGAATGTTATAAATTGGATAAATCACACCCAGGAATGTAGGCAGTTGCGGCTTGTTCATATTCTCTTTTCTATCAGGCAGCTCCTTTTACGTTTTATCTCCTATACATGCAGGCATGTATACAGGGAAAACAACATGGAAGCGGACAAAGCTTCCAAGGAAGGGCTCCGGTTGGCAGAAGGAACATGGGTGGTGAAAGAATTAACAAATGGAAGACAACAGGCTTACTACCACAGGCCGTTTATTGAACAACCTTGATGTCTACATGATGGTCGACAGGTTTTAGAAATTTATTATGCAGATGGTTAATGGGCACATCACATTTTGTTTTTACATGATAGTAGATGGCGTTGGAATGATCTCGAGAGGATTGCTACGATCACCTCTCAAATACTTTATGTTCACTATTATACATTTCCAGATTATCGCTGCCCTTCGGCACTAATTAAACTGTTATGTATATTTTATACCAGATTTCATGAACTGTTGGAAAGAGACAGCGTAGTATTACGTATTGGTACAGCATATGTAAATGCACTATTCGTTTAGGCTAAAGTAGACTTACAGGCCCTTCATATGAACCAGTTTTTGGTTGCATGGATTCACGCTTCAGTGAATATTTTGAATGTAATTTTGATCTCGAAAGATGAATAAAATTACGCTTTTTTTTCTTTGGAAAAAAAATATATATATAAATATATTAGATAAAAGAAAGTAAATTTATATATTTTACTATTTACTTTATGAATAAAAAAATAAACTTTTAACTAATTGGAAATAATTTTAAATATTACTTTAAAACTAAATCCATAATTTTAAATATTACTTTAAAACTAAATTCATAATTTTAAATATTACTCTAAAACTAGATCCATATATTACATTGAAATAAAAATCATATTTATTTTTAATTTATAATAATTTGAATTTGATTATTTATACACTTTGCAAATACCTTAGCATAGAATTTCTTGTAAACATATAATATTTTTACTTCTAATAAATTTTAATCATATTTGACACAAAACAGAAAATTTACTCTATATATCTGGTAAAAGTTTCCACTTTAGAAAGAGTATACCTTATATAATCAAAGAGGTGAAGGGTAATCTTGATTTTATTACCATTTCAATTTGCTAAGATATTCTAGTTACAACTCTAATATAAGGGATAACCTAAGTCATTTGGGTTGTCTTAATATTTTTTTGCTTCTCTATATTTCTTCTCTTCTCATGTCTTTTTAATTATTTTATTTTTAGAAATTTTTAGTATATATTATTGCCTTCCCAATCTTTCCTTTCCTTCAAATTTTGGGAAACTTCTAGACTTATCCGGTACTTGTACCCAAGTTCCTGAGTTCCTGAAACTTGTGCAACATAAGATATAGGTATACTTCGGCAGGAGGCTCAACTAAAACTCATATGATTATGAATATCTAAAAGACATTACAGGGCCTGCACTGGATGAAAATCTATTGAAAAAACAATCCAACAATATAGTTAGGATGAAAACCATTGAGTGTGCATCTTGGGGAAGTTGCATAATCTTTTCCAGTTCAGGGAGAGGCATAGGTGGAGGCATGTTTTAGTGTTGTGCTCTGATATTTGGTATTGAATTGACATCAGGATCTCTTGGACAAGATTAGTCATGCATGTTTCCTTCTTGCTTGCTGTTCCACTTCTCACTATGTGAAGATGGCACAAACCTTGTCAATCCAGGTAAAGTCGTACTTTTACTGTGAAACAAATCAAGAAATACAGTTAAAAATAAAATAGGTTGCATTCTATATAGCTCTGATTGATATTAGTTTTTTACAACAGAATATCAAAACTGTAGACTGGTCAGAAAATGTAGCTCCATTTTCGTCATCAATAATAAAAGAACTCAACAAGTCTTTCCGTGAAGCTGGTAAGATTATTTTTGTTCCAATATGTTGTGATTCATGATTATCACTTTCCTTTGGTTTTTTAGCGTGTAATATTGAAGGTTTGAGTTAATTTGAGGTTGGTTGACATACTTTGTAACATACCCAAAATTTAAAATAAATATTTATTATTTATTTCAACAAAAACATTATGTTATTTTTTATTGTAAAGTTTATGACCAAGTGGGTCAAGGATGACTGTAATTGAAGAATTATTTATTTTAATAGTTAATAAAATGAGACATCTATTCATGGGAGACTGTTAAATGAATGTTCACTGACCCACTAGGAAGAAGGAGCAGTTATAGAAGGCTGGTTGACAAGTGGCATCACTACCATTCACTTTCTAGTTGTTGCAGGAGCATAATCCCTAAAAAAGTGGTCATGTTCTCTAAGAGGGGGGAACTGAGCTAGTGGCTCATTCCAAAATGACCCAAAGACCTAGGAAATCTTATATAAACCATCAAATTGAGCAGGAGACTCACCACTCATTCTGATTTCTGAGAGAATGAACTTTGTGACTGCTACAAACTGAAAAGTGAGGAACACAAAGAATTTGATGAGGGGATAGCTAAAGTATTTTGTTGAGTTAAGTATGCTACTGAGTGCTAAGTTGCAGAAGTCTATTGTGTGGAAAAAATATCCGTCCTAAGGGTTCAGTGAATAATCTAGGGGGTCCTAAGAAAGTGATTTGGATGCTTCAGGAAAAGGTTGGGTGGGACATTCTCCCTTGGGTGTTAGTCCCCTTTTACTAAAACAAATCCATGTTTCAACTCTATATCTATATTATGTTATTGTATTACTTTTGTTTAACTAAGCTGTAATTATTTTCAAATAAGGTTATATTTAATTGATATTATTCAATGATTGTGTGATTAAGCATTTGCATAGAAACTGATTGATAGAGAAATGAATTTAAATTATCTCCTGTATTTTTCCTCTCACAGAAGTGGCGTACTCTAGTACAGGAAGACATCAAATTATGTCTAATTAGTAGTACTAGAATGACTGAATCTTTGCGTATCTTCGATTATTGCAGAAATTAGAAGTGATATATATATATATATATATATATATATATATATAT
>LPNX011108239.1:191037-215799 GCA_001517045.1 Pseudotsuga menziesii
GACTAGTTAAGTTGAGTTAGGAGTCAGTTACGTTCAGTTCTAGTCCTCTACATTGAGTTAGCGCTAGGTTTGAATGGCTGCACTAAGAAGGGGTGCATTTCTCACCTACCACAGTCAGTTAGCCTTAGTCCACACTGAATGTAACACTTGCGTTGTGTTTTAGAACTCCGATGAACTCTGGTTATGGTTTAGACCAGGTCAATTAACTATTGAGTCCTTTGACAGTGATTTAGACAAGGTCTTAGTTACCTACAGTCAAGTAGAGTCTAATCAATTCAAATTTCCTCATGTGGATTCGAATTTCATGTGGCTATTTAAGCCATTGTACTTCATTGTAATTATTATCTAATTACTCTTTGATTAATGAAAAGCATTCACAGCTGCAAGCCATTTTTGCACTGTTTCATTCTTCAATAACTGAGTAAATTGTGTGATTTATCATGTGAGTTGTGTGTTTGTCCATAGATCTATGTGCTCAATTTAATATATTAGACACTAAAAATGACCAAATAGCGAATTTATTTTTTGAAAAACACATAAAAATAGCCAATTGGAAAAATTTCACCCCTAAAAATTACCCTTCCTAGCATAGTGGAAAAGTGCAACTTATCCTTAAAAAAGTTTGAAAAATCTTGGCTAGTCCAATTAGCTACAGGAATTGAAAGAAAGGTGGTAAATTATGTTGAAAGTTGTAATTTGCTTATGAGTTAGTTTAAAAATCAGGTCAAATTAAATGTGTTACCTTTAGGATCTTATGATGTCCTAATAGGAATGGATTGGCTTGAAAAACACCAAGTGATTTTAAATTGTTTTCAAAAAAAAATTACTTGTTTAAATAATGAAGAAGAAATAATTATTTTCACGGGAATACCTAGGAAGATATATGTTAGACAAATTTCAGCCTTACAAATGAAAAAGGCCGTAAGAAAAGGTTGTAAAGTCCTTGCAGTACACATAATAAATAATGAACAAATTAGTAAAGAAGATAAACCAATATTTGAGAATATTCTGATCCTGTAATATTTCGCAGATGTATTCCCAAAAGGAACTCCAAGATTACCTCCTAAACAAGATTTGTATTTTACAATCGAATTAGTACCAGGAGCGGTATCTAACTCAAAGGCTCCCTATCGAATGGATATCTTGGAGTTGAATGAATTAAAATTACAATTACAAGAATTAATAGACAAACATTATGTAATACCAAGTGTATCCCCTTAAGGAGCACCAGTCCTTCTTGTTAAAAATAAAGACGGTACTATGCGTCTATGTATAGACTACTATCAACTTAATAAAATGATGATTAAGAATAGGTATCCTCTGCCCCACATTAATGATCTATTTGATCAGATACGCGGAGAGAGATATTCTTAAAGATCGACTTAAGGTCTGGGTATCACCAAGTCGGAATGAAAGATGAAGACATCTTTAAAACTGCTTTCAGGACAAGATATGGGCACTACGAGTTCGTGGTTATTCCCTTTGTGATAAAAAATGCACCAGCAACCTTTATGTGCTTTAAAATGAACAGTGTCCTAAGTAAGTACTTCGACAAATTTGTGGTCGTCTTTATAAATGACATATTAATTTATTCTTAGACAAAAGAAGAACATGATGAACACGTAAATATAATATTACAAGTGTTAACAGAACATCAGCTATATGCTAAGTTCAGCAAATGTGATTTTTATAAAGATAAAATATAATATTTAAGGCACGTAATATCCAAAGAAGGGATACCGATGGACCCGGATAAAATAAAATCTATAATTGATTGGCATGTTCCTAAAGACATAATTTATGTACAATACTTAATGCAGATAACAGTTTATTACAGAAAATTTATTGAAGGATTTTCAAAAATTGCAAATCTTATAACCCCATTACAGAAAAAGGGTAAGAAATTTGTTTGGGATCATAAATGCGAAGACAGTTTTAATAAATTAAAATAATTATTAACCACTGCACCCATCCTAAAAATAACAGACCTAAACAAAGACTTCAATGTATGCACTGATGCATGCAACAAAGGCTTGGGCAGGGTATTGAGTCAAGAAGGTCATGCAATTACGTATGAATCAAGGAAGTTGAAAACTCACGAGAAGAACTATGCAAATTATGACTTAGAGTTGGCTCCAATAATCCATGTTTTAAAAATGTGGCGCCATCACTTAATAGGTAAAATTTTTCTGCTAATGTCAGATAACATAAGCCTAAAATATATGTTTGATCAACAAAATCTAAACGCAAGGAAAGATAGATGGCTATCTTTCCTTCGCTAATATGATTTCAAAATCAAACATATTAAAGGGAAAGAAACTAAAGTGGCTGATGCCTTAATAAGGAATGCAGTAACAAGTTTTGTAGTTGCCATTAGCAATTATAAAACTGATTTAGAAGATAAATTGGAAGAACAAATAAAGAGGGACCCACAATACCATAGTTTAGAAGAAAAGGTAACTCAAACTATATCTACAAATATAATTACAGATTACAGCTTTAATGAAAAAGGTCTAATACTATTTAAAAACAGACTTTACGTACCAAATATACTGGAAGTTAAACTGTTGATTTTGAATGAAATACATAGAAGTCCTTATTTGGGACATCTCGGGTATCAGAAAATGATAATTGTGTTGAGAAAATAGTACTTTTGGCCTAACATGAAGAGTGAGGTTGATGAATTTTTAGCTAGGTGTATCAAATGTCAACAATTTAAATATGAACATCAACACGCGACAGGCCTTTTCCAGCCATTACCAATTCCAAATTGGAAATGGGAAGTCATCAGTCTTAAATTTGTAACTGGTTTACCTAAAAAACAAAAACAAAATGATTCAATAATGGTAGTTGTGGATAAATTAAGTAAAGAAGAACACTTTATCCATGTTAAAACAACTTATACCGCTACTAACATTGCATACATCTTTATGAAAGAAATATACTTCTTGTATGGAATTCCAAAGGTAATAATTTCTGACCAAGATCCTAAATTTACTAGTAATTTTTGGAAATCTTTATTCAAAGGGATAGACACTAAATTGAATTTGAGTACTTCTTATCATTCGCAAATGGATGGACAAATAGAAATAGTTAATCAATTACAAGAATATATGTTAAGAATGTATGTTAGCGAGTATCCTAAGAAGTGGGAAGAATATTTACACTTAGTTGAATTTGTTTATAATAACTATTATCAAGCTTCAACAAAGCTTCGTCCTTTTGAAATATTATATGGTAGAAAGTGTAACACTCATATTGCATGGAGTAATCCAATAGATCGATTAATGTTAGGACCTGACATGTTAAAAGAATGATAACTAACAGTAACACAAGTAAAAGGCAACTTGAAAACTGCTCAAGATAGGAAAAAAAATCATGCCAACCTTAAAATAACTTTGAAGGAATTCCAGGTAGGTGAGCATGTGTTTGTTAAGGTGAAACCCAGAAAGATATCCTTTAAACTAGGGATTTGTGCTAAATTAGTACCAAGGTATTGCAGACCATTTGAGATATTGACAAGAGTGGGTCTAGTGGCTTATCATCTAGCTTTGCCACCTAATATTAGGATACACAATGTTTTTCACATTTCTATTTAGAAAAATTATATACATGAAGCCACTCATGTGATTCACTAGAATGTGATTCAGGTAGAACCAGAAGGAGATTTTCCATTGGAACCAGATTGTATTCTCGACATGAGGAAATTTTTTCTCTGGAATCGCACCATTGGATAGGTAAAGGTGCAGTGGAAACACCTCAGTCCAGATGAAATGACCTGGGAATTGGAGAGCAATATGCGGGTGGCATATCCAGATCTATTCCAAGAAAACTCAGAATAACTTAAGCAATAATGAGGATGATGTTGAGCTTAAAGGGGGGTTGTTTGTAACATACCCAAAACTGGAAATAATAATAATAATAATAATAATAATAAATTATTATTCATTTCAGCAAAAAAATATTGATAATTTTTCTTGTAAAGTTTATGACAAAGTGGGTCAAGGATGACTGTAATTGAAGAATTATTTATTTTAATAATTAACAAAAGGAGACACCTATTCAGGGGAGATTGTTAAATGAGTCTTCATTGACCCACTAGGAGGAAGGAGCAATTGTAGAAGGCTGGTTGAAAAGTGGAAACACTAGCATTCACTTTCTAGCTATTGCAGGAGCATAATCCCTGAAAAAGTAGTCATGTTCCCTGAGAGGGGGGAACTGAGCTAGTGGCTCAATAAATTCCAAAACTCACCCAAAGACCTAGGAAATCTTATATAAACCATCAAATTGACCAAGAGGCTAACCACTCATTCTGATTTATGAGAGAATTAATTTTGTGACTGTTGCAAACTGAAAATTCAGGCACACAAAGAATTTGATGAGGGGATCGCTAAAGTGTTTTTCTGAGTTAAGTCTATTATTGCATGCTAAGTTGCACAAGTTTGATGTGAGGAGAAGATCTATTTTCTAGTGGTTCATTGAATAAGCTCGGGGATCCTAAGTAGAAGATTTGGATGCTTAAGGAAAATGTTGCATTGAACAGTCTCCCTTGGGTGTTAGTCCCCTTTTACTACAACAAATCCAAGTTCCAACTCTATATCTGTATTATGTTATTGTATAATTCTGTTTAACTAAGCTGTAATTATTTTCAAATAAGGTTATAGTTAATTGATATTAATGAATGATTATGTGATTAAGTATTTGCATAGAAATTGTTTGATAGAGAAATGCATTTAAATTATCTCCTGTAATTTTCCTCTCACCGAAGTGACGTACTCTAGTACAGAAAGATATGAAATTATGTCTGATTAGTAGTACTAGAATGACTGAATCTTTGTGTATCTTTGATTAGTGCAAAAATTAGAAGTGATATATATATATATATATATATATAAAATATACATCTCTTAATATAAAATATTAAACTATTACAAACAACTACATTAGTAAAACTGAACCTTCAATTTACAAAATAAGTAAAGGAACAGAAATATAAATAACTAAGCTAGGTCATACAAGGGCATCTTAAGCCCAACTTTCCTAACCATTAAATTATTTTAATAACACCAAGTCAAGATCATCGACAGACCGTAGCATTGGTTAGAGGCTTCAGGTCAGCTAGTGTTGTTTCTGTAGAGTTTCTCTTGCAGAAGGAAGTTACAGCCTTAGGGCTTATTTATTTTCAAAACAGTATGCTTAACTAAACAAAGTTTAAATTCTTTCAATAGTGATGAGAGTTTACTGTGACAGTCTCAATGCCATTAAATTAAATAAATAAATTAAAATAATCAAGTAAAAGCTTTACAAAACGATGAAACCCTGGACCTTTTAGAATTGAGTTCATTTTTATCTACACATTCTGATTATTAACTGTCAATAGAAGAATAACCGACTCTGTAATCAATCGTTTGAATAATAAAACCTCATTTATATAACTTTATCTAAAAACCCCATAGAGTTTGGATGACAGTCAATTTCTTTAGACAGAAGTTACAACCCTTCTCTCAAAACCTATTTAAAATGGCAATGACTTCACGGCCAAATCTCTTCAGTAATTTAGGTTAATGACAAATAAACAACTTTAAACAGAAAATATTTTACAAATACATCACAGATGCATAACGAGAATTGTATTACAAATTATTAAAAAATGGAGGACTCGATAAACGAAACATAATTTAGAATGAAGCAAGGGTTTTACATAGAGAAACCTTATGGGCTTTGTCCCCTATCATATCCATCATAATATCAAGCCAATAATGAAGTTACAACAATGGCTTATAGAAAAAACATTATTGTTAAGTAGAAGTGTTAAATTCTTCACTCAATCTTACAGTTTGAACACTAAAACAAATATAAGAAAAAATGTAAAGCCCTCACAGGTGCATACATCACTAACAACTTTTACAATTTTATCTCCCTAACTAAGATCGAAACCAAGTTCTCTTTTAAATCAAGAAAATTTATTTCTATCACATGACAAGCGGTCTGGGGATTAAACCCCAACGATTCCAGTTAGACTACCCACTAAAATATCAAACTGTGTTTTAGAGTAGCTTTTGAAATCCAAGCCAAAATCGATAGAGTAAGGCTCAGGACTGCAGTGCTGCAAAACCAACTAAGTTATAAATCCCTCACGGGTCAACAAGAACTAAAGGTTGCTTTTAGATACAACTAACAGAAAATTATAGAATTATTTATAAGTATCTTATCATCCAATAGAAAGTGGCATGGTCACAAGACTCCATAGACTACAACTCCTTACAGTTTTGGAATTTTACACAGTGACTTAAAAGGGCAAAATGAACAGAGATGCAATATCAAAACCTTCACGGGTGCTTATAGTTTTAACAAGTTCCAGAACCAAACAAAATTATACCGAGTGGCATAGTCATCTACGACTCCACATGTGGTAATAACACCCTTACATTGTCAAATGTATAAATACCAAATCATTATATCACTTCCACATCTAAGAATCCAACCCAGAGTTGAAAACCCTAAATGTTGTGGAATTAAAACACACCACAAATCATGGCTTGATTCCATAGAGCCACGCAAGGTAAGACATGGGTCTTACTGTTTAAAAAGTGTCTCCTCGACGAGATTCCAAAACACACCTTCATCATAGAGGTTCACCCTGCACATTTATTATACAAGATGGAAGTTAGAACGTCATTTATAACCTTGTGCAAGAACGAAAACAAAGAATATGAGTGTAGATAACGGTTTACCTTCTTGGAGTTTAGAAAACTCTAGTCACCATCAAAACGAGATTTGCAAACTCCACTGACAAGTGATACGAGCTTAGGCTGGTGCAGATGATGACAAAGTCCAAGTTTGGTAGTTACAGACAGTGGAGTAATAAGACCAAGCAGCCTAAAGAAAAATGTGGTTGCAGAACAACCTGCATCCTAAAAAAAAACCTCGTCGAAATGACATACACTCTCACCAAAGTGCATTAAACCCTTTTGGTTTTCCATTGCAAGAAGTGACCGCTGGATGCAATCCTCATGGCCATCACATGGTCCGAGGGTAGACATTTTAATAACACGTCCTTGATCCTTCACAATCATATTAATTTTTCCCAAGCGAGTCATCCTTTCAAGACTTTAAGGTTAAGCATGTGGTATGGGTTAATCCCAATGTTCTACAAAACATACTCCTATCGTAAGGTTAACACAAATAAACTTTTCATCATTTCAAGACTTAGCATATAAACGTTTATTGTTGTGACACAACATGTATTGTTAAAGTTTGGCATTTAGCTTATAATGTAGAGGTAACCCTTGTAATTTTTCAAAAATAATTATTTATAATATGGCTTTTGAACTTTGAGAAATGTGTTAGGAATAGATCCCTTGTCCAAACCTTAGTTTTGCTTGGTCATTACACTTTATGGTGTTGTAGCATAGATTTTGTTCTCTATTTGTAGTGTCGAGATACCTCACTTAAAATGGAGGATTCATGTATTAGTAGTGACAACTAAGTAAGACCATGACCCATCCCTTGTGCAGCTCAATCTTAGAATCAAACAATCTACAACGACAAACTGCCAAGCTCAAACTGTTTCTTTTAAGTCATATTTTTATGTCACAAAATATGTCATTACGACATTTAATGAAGTAAATAAAACTGATGATAATATAAGTACATGATTCTTACAGCTAACTAAAGGAATTGTGAAATACTAATTATAATATCATAGTAATTTAAAAAAAAATTGTGAAATTTGAGGAATGTTACATACTTAATAATGATATTTATATTCCTCTTCTATTGGTAAATATTGGATTGCGGTGCTTTTCACACTTAACCATTGCTCTCCAATTTGGTTTGGATTTTTGAACAACAACTAAGGCTAGTAAGGGTGTAACTCCCATTCCTTTATGGGTGGACGCCTTCAAGCAAGAGCTAGTCAAATATGCAGTTATTACTGCTCAGAATCCTACAGGAAACTAAATAAAGTTCTATGCGTCAATTCTATGTAGTTATCACTTCTTAGAAAGTTCCTGTGTGAAAGTAAAATAAAGCTATTCCAAATGTGCATTTTATTAAATGAAAATGCTTTGTTTATAGATCGAGAAGCAGTGATTAAAAATGTTACTTCTAGAAGTAATTTTCCAAGTATCTCGATAGTTTGACTGGTAAAGGGAGTGACATGTATTTCAAGTTATATTTAGGGAGTGGTAGCAATACGCCTTAATAGAATGTAATAATGTGAACATTGATTTGCAAGGATATTGTTACAAAATAAAATAGGCCAAGGATAATGAACCAAGGTTGTTAAGTGTCCTTTCTTTGTGGAGTGGGTTACGATAGATTTCCAAAATTCGTGAGCATTTGATCCTTTGGCATGGAGAATTTGGCTTTAAAAGGTCGTTAAAGTATATTAAACAAGGGAGGGTGCTAAAGGAAACTAGTCCCTTCCTTATGCATATGTTAAAATATATTTATGTATAACTATGTACAAAGGTCATTTATTAAGTTATTAGACTGTTTCTAGAAACTATGCACAAAGGTTATTTATTGCCTTGGAGACATATGCTCTTAGGTCATTTATAGTTTTAGGTAGTTTATAGCATTTAGAGCAAATCCACCTAATTAAGATCAAAATATTTCACTATAGTTAAAATGCATTTTAACTTACTTCATTTGAGCCAAAAATTAAATCAACTACCGTAAAGGCGGTGAGCAACCCAGTGAATCAACTGGTGAACAACAATCCCAAAATCAATGTTTATGTTCTCTATAGTTCAGCACAATGTATAGTTTCAAATATAGATGAACTTGGTTTCAATATAATTGGTAGTTAGTTTTGGTTTCATTATGGAAACACTTTAATAAATATTTGATTTCCATATCCACCAAGATGCAACCACCAAACACTGTCAAGCCTGTGAAAGAAGTCCACCAGGAGGTTGATGTAAATGCGGGTGTAAATTCTAGTTTTTCCAGTAAACACGTGGCTTGGAATATTATATGTTGTTCGTCTCTGTAACCTAAACAAACACTTCCAAGCTTGTGAAATAACTCCACCAAGAGGTTGATATAAATGCAAGTGTAAATTCTAGTTTTTCCAGCAAACACACCGCTTGGAATATTAATATGTTGTTAATATTATATGAACAACATATCCTCATCTTGAAAATATTGTTTCCATATTAAATTTAGCTCTAATATTTAGGATTAAGACAAAAATGAAATTTGTGAACTACTCCTTGAATTGAAACCCAAATGAGATACAAGTTCGGTAGAAGTTATGACATTACAAATGAGATACAAGTTCAGTAGAAGTCATGACTTTGAGTATGCTTCTCTAATGGAAATATTGACTTTTCCCATTCATAATGGAAATATTGACTTTACCCATCCACTTTAAAAGTTTAAAATACATTTTTCAAAGAGTGGTTTGTAAATGGACATGATTGAACGTGCATTAATGCCCAAGCATAGAGAACCATGTGATTTTATTATATTATAATATTTTAAGAGTATATATGGGTTAATAATGTTTTTTAATAAAAAGATTTAATGCTTTCGTTTTTTCCTACTTTTCAAGCTGGGTTAATATTTTTATTAAAAACAAAACACTTTTTTACAATATAAATTACACATTAATACTTTTAGAAAACATGTTTTCAATCCTTTTTTAAAAAATGAAAACCAAATCCGATTTAAAGATATGAGCTCTTTGGATTCTGAGAGCTCCTCCACTTGTAGTTTATATACACAAAGCATATTCAAGCCTGCAATCGGATTCGATTCAGTCATTCAATTTTCCAGAGCTTGTACTCAATTCCTTTGTTGCAATTTAAGTTCAGTATAAATTCAACTTATGGACAAAATATTTAAACAGATGCATATCAGCTATAAAATCCCAGGGTTATATTGGTGTATTTTCTTTAGATGTAATCAAAAGAAAAAAATACAAATGTCTCCTCTAGAGTGGATATTATGAGAGCATTCAAGCATGGTAGCTTCATCATGCTAGCAGAAACCGTGTCCTCTCAGATATGGTGGCTATAAATATGGAGTTGTGACAATTACTTTTTGTGTGGGGAAAATATGTATGAGGTCATGGACTGTTGGACTGTTTTTGTGGGGAAATTTACTTTTTAAAAAATTTTAAAGATATATTTCAAAAGGGGATATCATCATATTATAATAAGGAAAGGAGATGAGTGGGGCACCCTGATTGTCCCCTTACAGAGGTGCAGGGTTACCAACAACCATTTGTTATTGCTGCAGAGGAAATGGATTTTGCAGAGCAACAAGTTGTTGTTGAGCATCACACTAAGCAAGGAGAGGAATTTTTTATAAATACAACCATAACTTCAAATATAAATTGGGGACTGCAATATCGAAGATCCTAGTCAGATATTTATATAGATACGTAGGAGAAAGGAGAGGTAACCAACTAAAGAAAGGGCTTCTTTACAAGAAGAAAGAAGGGGAGGTAGCCAAGAAACCAAAGCTTAAGCTAATTCATTTGGATGCATGTTATGTTATTTTGAGCTTATTGGACTACCTCATAATTCAATATGTTAAATGCTTCATCACTTAAAAAAATCTTTATGCATCTAGCTCATTGAGTTCATCTTTCACTTACTTAAGCTCATGACCGAACAGGAAAGGTCAAGGACTAGTCTCAGTATGCCCTTCATTATTACGAGGAATGTGACTAATTATGAGGCATGGATAGAGTTTCCTACTAAGGAATGCCACTATACGAAGGTCGAGTTCATTACGGTATGGGCAACTTAATTACGAGCTAGTTGGTGCTAGTGGATATCCACTTCTACCTAGCTATGATATTTACATATATACATGTTACTATTTGATATCGCCATAGATACATTTTAATCTATGATATATTTGCTTATCCATTTCGATCACTGAGGAAGATAATTATAGGCTCCATAAAAACATGCAGGAACCTTATATTATTAATGCAATCTATAGACTAGCACTTGAAAAAGCCCCATGTTTGGATGGCTTGTCCATTCATTTTGTTTTTCATGCTTACTGGCTGGAATATGAACCGTAATCAGTTTAGATAGAAAGTAGAAACTATAGAATTAAGTATAAGCTTAGATTAGTAATTATATATATGATATATTGGGGAAGGAACCTTTAACTCTTTGTATAGCTTTTAGAGAACTAACTAATAAAAGGGAAGGGGGTTTCCAAATAAGCTAGCGAAACTTTATCAATTACGCGCCTAATTGTACTGAGTTGCCACACATGCGGGTAAAGTAACAATTTTTTATTACATGATGGAGTTCGACTGCAGCAGAGGTACTTGTTCCTGCTCGGGTTTAATCCCCATATCTTGTTTGAAAGCTTTCTGTAGAAATGAGTGCTTGCAGAGTACCTTTAACTTAAGAGCATGTTCTGCTTGTATCTATTGGAACTCCAATCAGATCACTTGCAACCTGGAGAGGTATTTTATAGAGATACAACCTAATATTGGGAATTTAAGGATTAAAAAGTGTGTGTAAAAGACTGTGAGGCTTAAAAAGGCCTATAAAACTACTAATGACCTTTTTCCCATCTAGCTTCTCCATTTCCATCAAGGTTTTGTCGTAAGTTTTCCTTCCCATTGGTATAATAAAATAATTTCAATTCTTTACTATCTTGTGCACTTTTTGATTGAATGTGTCTATAAGCAACATAGTATCTAAGAAATTATCCATGTGGGTAGTACTGGAGCAAATATATCTATTACATCCATTATTATTTCAATACTCACTGGACCTATAGACGGATAGATGATAAATCATCGGGTATATGGAGCAAATGTTGAACATCGTTCCCCCATTCTTTGAGGTGAAGGTTAGGCAAAGGTATGGGTCAACCATAGCTTTAGTACTGGGTGTAGCACCATAACTTGAATTTTTATCTCTAACTGCCTCTGCCCTTGGCCTATCATACTAATTTTATTGGAATGAAATTGTTACGGGTGTTGCTTATGCTCGGTAAAGCCCCTTTGTCTTCATCTCCTCCTTACCCTCCAATGCTCCACTTTACAAGCATGGTGTTCACTCCCATTTATTTTTTTGTCTAGGATCTCAAAGGAAAAGTTTATAAGACCACCATTGTGGAGAATGACTTCACAGATTACATCCTGGAACTGAGACTGGGAATGAGAAGGTCGGTTCAACTAGTGTTCCTAATGATAAGGCTGATTCAACTAATGCTACTCCTTCTACCTATGGAACTGCTCGTACTAATCCAGGTAAGTGTGTTGATTTCTTACTTTCGAGCACTTTAATCCCAGGAGTAAGGAGCCATGGATAGTGTCTCTCTCTATATCTATGGCCTTAGGGAAGCAAGAAAGACTGAAGCTCCTTCTAGGAAACAAGCATCATCATAAAGACCCGGAACTAATCTTCTCTTAAAATCCGTTGATAAAAGTAATCCCATACTGCTGGCTTGCTTCCAATTCTGGTGGTTACCGTCGAATTCTTCATTTATATATAATATTAAAGCACCATTAGTGTTTCTGGCCACATGATATAATTTAGTGTACATTATAAGGACCATAATATCATAGTTTGGAAATATTGATCATAGTCACAAAGTTGTCTACAGAATGTTAGTTTTTTAACATTAAAGCTAGCATTATGTTAGGATATTTAACTAAGAGAACAACAAGTACAGCAATCAAACACAAGAGACAATGAACATAGTGTTTTTCCTCATGGAAACCATAAATAGAGAAAACCCTGCAACTTCCTCAGAGATAGAATCAGCACAAAAGGTAAAACCACAAAACAGTAAGATGATCTCCCGACAGCAGTAACCTTCTTCTTGTCTAGCCCCAGTGTCTTCTCCTTCCTCAACTATGCACTACACTTGAGTTTGTTTGTGATGTGTGCTAACTAGAGATTCAAACTCTCTATTTATACTAATCCCAGCATGACTAAAACCCTACTAGGGCCGACCTCTCCTAGGAGAGTCTAATAACCCTAGTGCCCTGGAACTACAGGGACTTTAACCCTTAGACAATAGGAGGGTTACCCACAATGACTTGACATGACTTGTTTACATTATAGATTCTCCCGATAGGAACATTGGGGCATGACATAACATGATAAAATCCCAGAATAAACATCAGGTTACAATAGATAAGAAATACAAGTGAATATATTCCGAAGTTACAATTACGTCAACACTTCCTCTTAACTACGAAGGTATTCTCTCGACACAATTTTCATCACTGGTCTTCTTCTCTGGATCTTCTCGTCATCTACATCTCCAAGTCATCTTGTCTTCAAGTGATCTTGTCTTCAAGTCATCTTTATCTTCATGCCATCTTCTTTTCTAGATCTGGATCATCACTCGATCTCGATCATCATCACTAGATCTGGATCATCACTCGATCTGGATCATCATCATTGGATCTGGAGATTCCAACTCTCTATTTATACTAATCCCGACATGACTAAAACCCTACTAGGGCTGAACTCTCCTAGGAGAGTCTAATAACCCTAGTGCCCTGGAACTGCGGGGACTTTAACCCTTAAACAATAGGAGGGTTACCCACAATGACTTGACATGACTTGTTTACGTTATAGATTCTCCCAATAGGAACATCGGGGCATGACATAACATGATAACATCCCGGAATAAACATTGGGTTACAATAGATAAGAAATACAAGTGAATATATTCCGAAGTTACAATTACGTCAACACTCCCTCTTAACTAAGAAGGTATTCTCTTGACACAATTTTCATCACTGGTCTTCTTCTCTAGATCTTCTCGTCATCTTCATCTCCAAGTCATCTTGTCTTCAAGTGATCTTGTCTTCAAGTCATCTTTATCCTCATGCCATCTTCTTTTCTGGATCTGTATCATCACTCGATCTGGATCATCATCACTGGATCTGGATCATCACTCGATCTGGATCATCATAACTGGACATCATCACTGGATCTAGATCATCATAACTGGACATCATCACTGGATCTGGATCATCACTCGATTTGGATCATCACTGCTAGATCTGGATCATCACTCGATCTGGATCATCACTGCTGGATCTGGATCATCACTCGATCTGGATCATCACTACTGGATCTAGATCATCACTCAATCTGGATCAACACTGCTGGATCAGGATCATAGCTCAATCTGGATCTCCTCTGTTCATCATCATATGTGCTCTCTCATGATTCTTCTCGTCATAGGAAGTTCTATAGAGACAACCTTCTTTCATGCTGGGTGTATGCCTACCTCCTCGTAGGTTTTTGGTAGCCCTTACATTTGACCTACTTGTCAGAATGGCCAGCACTCACATCTGACCTGCTCGTCAGAAAGGTGGTAGCCCTTATATCTAATCATGTAGGACCTGATCCTACAGTCACATCAGAATGACAAGCACTCACATCTGACCTACTCATTAGAAAGGAGGTATCCCTTACATCTATGTAGGAGCTCATCCTACATCAGAATGGCCAGCACTCACATCTGACCTACTCGTCAAAAAGGCATGCACTCACATCTGACCTGGTAGGAACCAAATCCTACACCCTCATCAAAATGGCCCCCAGTCCTAGACTGAGCTACCTAGTAATGGACCAGGTGCCTCCACTCTCACGGAGAGTGGCAGTAGCCCTTACATCTGACCTACTCATCAAAATGGCCAGCACTCACATCTGACATGGGAGAAACCTAATCCTTTAGCCATGACAGAATGGCTCAGCCCTTATATCTGACCTACTCGTCAGAATGGCTCTTTCAGTCTCAAACTGAGCGTTCCTGGTAACTGACCAGGTATCTCCATTCCCAGAATGGAAGTCAGCACTCATATATGACATGGAAGGAACCAAATCCTCTCACCATGACAAAATGGCTCAGCCCTTACATCTGACCTGCTTGTCAGAATGGCTATGGGACTCATCACTTTCCCTTGGAGGAAACCTCTATTTGGAGAACACCAAGCTTCCCTCTGAAGTACTCAAAATTCACCCTAGCTAATGGCTTTTTCAACACATCAGCTATCTGTTCCTCCATCGCAACATACTGGAGCTTCACTACTCCCCTCTGCACCATATCCTCGGTATAGTGATACTTGATCTCGATATGCTTTGACTTGTCATGGAACACTAGATTCTCTGACAACTTCACACAACTCTGGCTGTCACAATGTATACAAGTAGCATCCATCTGGAGATCAAATAAATCAGACAGTAGCTTCCGCAGCCATACTGCCTCACAACTAGTTGAACAAGCTGTGACATACTCTGCTTCAGCTATACTCAGTGCCACACAGGATTGTTTCCTGCTAAACCAAGAGATCACACTTGATCCCATACTGAAGCAACACCCTGAAGCACTCTTCCTATCTATGGCACTACCTGCCCAATCTAAATCAACATAACCCTACAAGTTAATCTTTTGATTCGCATCATAATTGAGCCCATAATCAACTGTACCCCTCAGGTACCTCAGAATATGCTTTGCAGCAATCAAGTGAACATTTCTCGGATCTGTCAAGAACTAGCTCAAGGTGTTCACAGCAAACCAAATGTCTGGTCTCGTGTTCATCAGGTGCATCAAGGACCCAATCATCTGATGATACATCGTAGCATCAACCGACACTGATGAAGCATCGCTCAATAGCTTCATGTTTAATGCCATAGGTGTGGCCACAGCCTTGTAGTCCATCATCCCAAACCTCTTCAGGATCTCTACTGCATACTTCCCTTGTCCAAGGAAGATTCCTTCTACACTCTGCCACACCTCCATACCTAGAAAATAATGCATCATACCCAAGTCCTTCATCTCGAACTCGGCAGTAAGCTTTCTTTTCGTATCAGTAATCAACCCATCCATACTTGTCACAAATAGATCATATACATATAGTAGAAGCATCACTGGGTTGCCATCTTCAACCTTGTAGTAAAGGTTGGAATCTGCTTTACTCTTGTTAAAGCCCAAACTGGATAGAAAGTTTTCAATTTTTCCTTACCATGTCTTGGGTTCCTATTTCAAACCGTACATGGATTTCTTCAATATGCACACATGAGACTCCCTGTCATGTGTCTCAAAACTGAGTGGTTGTTCTACATACACTTCCTCTTCTACTACACCATTCAAGAAAGCAGTCTTGACATCCATCTGGTGTATCTTCCATTTCATCACTACAGCTAGAAAAAGTACTGATCTGATGGAAGTGTACCTAGCTACAGGTGCAAAGGTTTCTTCATAATCTATTCCTTCTTTCTGAGAGAAACCCTGAGCCACAAATCTTGCCTTATATTTTTCAATGCTACCGTCTGCAGCATGCTTGATCTTGTAGATCCATTTTGGAAGTTACAACTGAATTCCCTTGTGGTCTTGGGACAACATCCCAAACATCATTCTTCATGATCGATTGATATTCTTCGATCATAGCATCCTTCCATTCTTCCCGTTATGTCGCTTCTTCATAACTGGAAGGTTTTTTATCAATTAAATCACATCGTAATGCTACATACCCGGAGCAGGTTCTGGTCCTCTTTCTTTCTCTGTGATTCTCTTCTAGAGCCCCATATCTTTCTGCACCTAGGATAAGTTCTCGTACCCAAGTAGGTTTCCTTTTATGAGGATTCTTCTCCAAAGGTGGATCTATAGGTCTTTTTGGTTCTTCAAATTCTCGATCTTCTTCTTGAGCTTCTTCATTCATGGTTGTATCATGAACTCTGGGTGCTTCTGCTTCTTCGGATTCTTCAGCAGGTTTATTTCTGGATTTGTTGTAAGTTGTTTCTTCATCAAATGTCACATCCCTACTAATGTCAATCTTCTTAAATCCTGGGAAGTATATTCTGTAAGCCTTTGAGCTTTCAGAGTATCCCACAAATATACCCTTCTTTCCTGAAGGATCTAATTTAGTCCTCTTCTCCTTTGGAATGTGTATGTACACTGGACAGCCGAATATTTTGAGATGGCTGAATTTTGGTTCTTACCATAGAATACTTCTTCGGGAGTCTTGTTCTTGAGTACTCTATGTGGAGTACGGTTATGTACATACACCGCTGTTCGGGCAGCTTTCGCCCAAAGACACATAGGAAGGTCTTGATCATGAAGCATTGCTCTTGAAGCTTCCATGATAGTTCTATTCTTCCTTTATGCAATCCCATTCTGTTGTGGATTATAAGGGGTGGAAAACTCCCTCTTAATCCCTAATTCTTTACATAGCTCTTTGAATTCATTTGAAGTGAATTCTCCACCATTGTCTGATCGAAAAGTCTTCATCTTCTTTTCAGTGTGATTCTCGATCAAGAATTTGAATTCCTTGAACTTTCTGAATACTTTGTCTTTGTTATTCATGAAGTAAACCCATGTCTTCCTAGAAAAATCATCAATAAAGGAAACATAATATGCATACCCTCTTAGTGAGTTTGATGACATAGGTCCGCATACATCAGAGTGGAGGATTTCCAAGATTCCTTTTGCTTTTCTTTCGCTACTTGGAAATGTATTCTTTGTATTCTTTCCTTTCACACATCCCTTGCAAACCCGATCATGTTTTGGTTGGATTTCTGGAAGACCTTCAACAACTTTGGTTGCAATAGGTAGTGCTTTGTAATGCACATGTGCAAGCCTTCTATGCCAAAGTTCACTTGGCTCTACTATGTCATGGACCAAGGCTTGTTTTGGATGACCCTTTAAATTTTTACAATCCTCCTTCTTGTTCTCCAATCACCACCACATCATTGAGAGTCTTTCCTTTTTTCCACATGATGACTTGACCATCTATGAATGCAACCCACATTCCTTTTGCATCTAATGTCGATATGCAAAGGAGGTTCTTCTTGATTCCTGGCACAAACAATACTTCCTTCATTGTTAGAGACTTTCCAGAGTCTAGTTTATAGGAAGATACCCCACTACCTTTTATTGGATATTGGTAGTCATCTCCTAGCTTCACCTTGTGAGGTGATTCATGTTCTGAAAGTCTCACAAAGGATTCCTTGAATTCTGTCATATGTTTGGAAGCCCCGCTATCTATAAGCCAATCATTGCTTCCATGAGTAATGTTTTCTGTGAGAGTGGAAATCAAAACGTATTCATCCTCGTTTGAAGAATCTTCACTTTCATATCTGGTTCTTTTCTTGGATGGTTCATCATCCTCCGCAGCATGAGCATGATGTCTTATTTTGTTGCTCCTTTTTGTTATTTTTTGTTTCTTAGGACAATTCTTTGCATAATGTCTTGCTTCATCACATGTATAACATATGACTCTGGACAAATATTTTTTAGTGTTATCTTTGTGATATTGCTTACCTCTAGGGTGATGAGATCTTCTTTAGGTTGACTTGGAGTGTACCGTGAGAGCTTGATCTTCACTTCCCATATTTTCTTCTCGAGCTGCTATCTGAGCTTCTTCTTGAGAACACTCTTCCCATAGTCTGTTGAACTTGACTAACTTCTTTCTAGCACAGATTCCTTGGATGAAAGAATCCCATGACCTAGGGAGTCCATTCATGGTAGTCATCACAATCTCTACATTTTCCACTTCTTCATCTACTGCTTCTACTTGTTCCTTGATCTAAGAAACTCTTGTGAAGTAATACTGGATTGTTTCTGCATTCTGAATCTTCACATTCTTCAGTTGGTTTCTTGGAGTCATCTTCCGGTTTATGTTCTTCCCTTTAAACAATTTGGTTAGGGCATCAAACATAGATTTAGGTGTCTTTATGGAGGACACCTATGGTATGAGATGATCCATGATAGAATCAGCAATTATTCTCTTTGCCATAACCAATGTCTTCTTATGCAAGGCCTTAGCCTCATCTCCCTCTAGAAATGGAACCTCTTCATGGATGTAGGAGTCTAACTCATTCTCTTCCAGGGCCAGGGAGATCCTATACTTCCAAGCTCGGAAGTTATCATCTCCCTCAAGCTTTTCATCAAGCTTGGTATGATGAGACATCTTAACTGAGAACCTCAAATGGAAATACAAAAGATTTTAGATCTTACCAGGTCAAGATGTCGGATCTGAATTTTGAGCTGAAATCCTGCAAAGCTCGTTTAGGAGCAAATTAGGGTTTTGTTTTTCTAGAGTTCTACCCAACCAAATGCTTTGAAATTGATCCCTAACTTCGATTTTGATGAGGATATTAATCCAGGCCTAGGCTCACTGAAAAATTTCTCTTCTGTGAAAATCCATAATTTCTAGCAGTAGTGTCAAGTCCAAAACCAAAAAACCTTAGAATTGGATTATGCTTCGACAGAAAGATGTGCCCTAAGGAGGAGAGTTTTTCCACCTTACTTTTTCTGAAAATATGTGGAAAGAGATCCACAAAGTAGGAAGCCCTAGTTCCCACAGCTGCACAGTGTCGTCTTCTCAGGTTAGCTCTGATACCATGTTAGTTTTTCAACATTCAAGCTAGCATTATGTTAGGATCTTTAACTGAGAGAACAACAAGTACAGCAATCAAACACAAGAGACAATGAAAACAGTGTTTTTCCTCGGGGAAACCATAAATGGAGAAAACCTTGCAACTTCCTTAGAGATAGAATCAGCACAAAAGGTAAAACCACAAAACAGTAAGATGCTCTCCAGATAGCAGTAACCTTCTTCTTGTCTAGCCCCAGTGTCTTCTCCTTCCTCAACTATGCACTACACTTGAGTGTGTTTGTGATGTGTGATAAATAGAGAGTCCAAATCTCTATTTATACTAATCCTGGCATGACTAAAACCCTACTAGGGCCAACCTCTCCAAGGAGAGTCTAATAACCCTAGTGGAGAAATTCCTATGAAATGGCTCTGCATGGATAGACATGAGACAAGCTCGAGCTATATGGCTGAAACTCAATGCTAGGGAAGTCGGCATAAGGCTCAATAAGGTAGGAAAATCTCATGATAATGCAATTACAACTTGACATAAGGGAGTCCTGAGGGAAATAGGCCAGCAAAAGATCAAGAGGAGTATGAATCTCTTGTGAAATATCATGGCGGTACTAAAAGGGACTCCTGGACCTAAGAGAGGACTCACAGCATGGGTACCAAATGAAAAAGGGAGCTAACTAGGACACCCATGTATAGGAAGGCTCTACCATTCACATAGTACCACTTCTAACAATAGCATGAAGGTTCTGTGATACCATGGAATGGGTTCGTACCTAAGGTTAAGATGGAACAGTCATAAGGCAATGCATAAGTGCAAGCAGATGTGTCATCCTAACCTATATGCTAGTTCAAACATAATACCTATGATAGGAACGAATGGGTCGATACCTAGGAGAGAGTGTACAAAAACTGGACCCTACATGACAACCATATTAGTCCAAAACAAGCCAAAATAGTCAATAAAGAATCCAAACTATAGGGAATATAGAGGAATGATCATGAAAAATAAATTCAAATGAAACAGTACGATGAACGATGGGACATAAAAAGGAAATTAAGGTGTAGACCCAACGTTCATGCATCCACTACCACCCCCGTGAGGGTGACCACCGGTGTAAATACCAAGAGAAGGGAGTCAACATCCTCCACAAATGGAGTAGAGGGAAGAATGTGACCACTCCCAAATCTATGAGCAGGGTAAGGGGTTGTGATTCCCCCAAGTCTGACACCAGGGTCCATACTAGGACCAAGGACGGGTGATAGGATACCAAGCATGCCAAAAATAAAAGGACCCAAACTCAAGAGAGCATAAATATACTCAAGTAACCATGATCCCAAAGGCCAACTTGCGCAGAAAGAGCACACTCCTAAGAAAATCTACCGCCAAAATACAAGGAAACCAAGGGGAGGATATGTGAGCTCCGGAATGTAGCAGCTATGTCTCACCTAGGAGAGGCTCGAAAATCCCATACACTACAAGTGGAGGTATGTAACCAATTATTGTGGCCCTCGACTTCAACGTGTAAAGCGACTGTGCTATCTGACCCCAACCTGGCTGGGACACCCGCAGAATAACCCCTGCAGAGTACCCCCTCGATATCCTAGGTAAGGAAACTAAGGTCACCTTAATATAATCAATGCTCAGGCGAACAGTCACAGGAGGGATTGATCGTATGGGCAGGGTAGCAAAGCTCAAAACTCTCAAAAGAGCCCCCAGATACAAATACAATCCTGGAAATATCTCTGGTGCTACTCATCTATGACTAGGGGTCATCCCAATCAATAACCGCTCACATTGCCTCCTGCTTAACTCCCTTTTGAGAGGAGGATCCTAAGAAACACTAGTTATACCAAGGAATTTCACACTCTCACCCGGACATACACATACATGTTGTTGTTTAGTGGTCTTGGAGAATTTACTCACAATGAATTATTCCAAGACCCTAAAACCTAATCTTGTTGGTGCACCCTATAAAAGAAAAGAGTGTTATTCATTTTATTATGTGTTGATTTTAATTGGTTGTAATTACTCAAAGGGAAATGATTGTGCAACTAATGAAGTTATGACTCAGCAGTAAAGTAAATATGCACACCATAACAAACAATGCTAAGTGCAATCTTTTTCAATGAAAAATAGGATATGCCACTACATGAGATGCATAAAAAATCATTCCTTCAATGTCAATGCAATCCTTCCTATATGAAATCCTAAACACAACTCTCATCCAATCAATCCAATTCAAGTACCTCCTCAAATCCATATCTAAGATGCAACTAAGAGTGCAACTACACTGTATTTTCCAATATTAAAGAATGAAAAATGCAATAAAAGTCATCTAAAACTCTTAGTCTCTGCAGCAAGTATAAAACACAAGCCCAGCAAGACACCGAGACAAAAAAGAGTAATGAACTAATGGAAAAACAAAAAGAATAAATGACTAAAACTACTTTCAAAGAAAAATCAATGAAAAAGCGGTCTCTGGTCACAAAAGAAGCATCCAACAGACAACATCAGACCCAAGGAAGACCCAACCACACTCACAACCCACACAAGAACTTCCCACAACATCAAACTCACCAAAAGGGAGGATGCACGTGACTGTTTAAAGAACAACTGCATATATATGAGACTTTTGGCCAAAAAGTTGCATGTATACATGGATTTTGGCCAAAAACCTGTGTGTATACACGACTTTTGTCCAAAAATCTGCGTATGTACGCAACTTTTGGCCAAAAACCTGCGTATACAGAGAAGACAGTGGTAAAAAGCAGGCCAAGGGTCAAACCAATAAAGGGGAGTGTCAATGGATGAACATCCTATAAAATGCAAAACATAAACAAGGAGAAACAAAGAGAAAGTCAAGAATATCAAGCCCATTGTGCCCGCAAACCCTAAATAAAAAGGAGGAACATCCCCAGCAGAGTCGTCAATTCTGTTACAGAGAGAAATTCCTATGGCTTGGGGTACCACAACAGACAGCTTGACTCCAAAAATCAATCCTTTCCAACATGCAATAGAAATCAAATATCTAACACTAAAGGATCAAACCTCGTACCTTATTCTAGACAGTTGAAGTAGATCCATGTTGAGCTTTCCAACTTCAGCTTGAATTGATTAATCACTTCCTCAACAACAAGTAAACAAGACAAGCATACTATATATATTGGTGTTAGATCTATTATAGGATATATAATCAACAATGTATAAGCATTTGAAATCATCCATGGATAAAATATTCATTCAAACATACATTATTAGACAGGAAAAGATATTTCTATTAATATAAAATCAGAGATTACAATGGATACAACCTCTGTCGGCACATCTGAGAATCGAAGAAACTAAATCCCCCACTTGGGCCTCCACCACCTCAATCCTCCATCTCTCGATAGCAAGCTCACAAGCAATGGGAAAGCTTGGAAAGAACACAAAAGTGCTCCAAGGGACAAAGGGATGCAGACTCAAGCATAAGTTTCGGCAACAATGGACTATAGTTTCTTTGCTCTCAATTCTCTTATGCCTTCAATGTATCCGAAGAGTTACTTATATAGCTTTTCAAAGGGGTAATGAAAGGTCGAATCCGAGTGATATCAAGGCATATGGAAGGCCAGGAGACAAGTGAGTCAGATCCATGTCAAGGAAAACTCCAAAAAGATTTGGATTTTGTACACATCCCAATGTACACGGTTTTAGGGGTCAAACCTGCGTATATACGCGATTAGGGGTTTAAAAGTCGCGTGTATCAATTTTCACATGTTTATAGGGATGGTCTAGGAAACATCAAAGGACAAAAAATGGTCCAAGGGGTCTAAGGAGTCTACAGAGGGATAGGGAAAGGCCATACAAGTGTGATTCGCCTGGAGTGGTAAAATCAGCTATAACACCCCAAAACTGCGGGGACTTTAACCCTTAGATAATAGGATGGTTACCCACAATGACTTGACATGACTTGTTTACATTATTGATTCTCCTGATCAGAACATCGAGGCATGACATAACATGATAACATCCTAGAATAAACATCGGGTTACAATAGATAAGAAATACAAGTGAATATATTCCGAAGTTACAATCATGTCAACACAAATGTATTCAGTTAAGGATTGCTTGAAGAACTTGATGAGGCCTGAGTGTTATGTAAAAGTGAGAAGACATAAGAAATGTTTGTTGATACACATGTAGATGCAATAAATTCCCTTGCTACAAAAAAAAAATCTTGGTGTTGTATTCTACTTCCCTGGATCGAACAACTTCCCTTGCTGCAGCAAAAAAAAGCTTAGTGTTGTATTCTGCTTCCCCCAATCAAATAGTCAATGTATGGAGGTTATCTCAGTCCCATTCAATTGGTGTAGAATCCTTCCAATCAAGCACATGATGATGCAATCAATGCAATTTCAATTTCACTTGATGGTTTCGTATACACTACTTCTACTGATTGTAAGATAAAAGTATGCAATGTGTGCTTATTGTTTTCTGACATGTCACATGCAAGCTATCTTATGCCCGGGAGGAGGAGGAACTGCGTGATTTTCGGAACTAGTGCTTAGTCATTTTGAACAGCCATAGTAGCATTTTCAAGTCTATCACAATGTGTGTTGATGAATATATATTGGGTAGGTTATATATGGTGAAGAAAACTAGAAATCACCAAGTGGCGGATTTAAGTAAAGAAAAAACAACTGCTATTTGATTTCATAAGGCTTATGATGTATGTTTCATAAGCTATTTTCTTTCTGATATGGTCCATTCCAACTATACTAACATGTGGAGAAACATTGAAGGATTGATATTGACCATCTACTTCTTCCTTCGTGATATGTCTTAAGCCTTTACTACGTGATCTTTTATTCTCAAGTGATTTGTTTGTCTTGGCATGTAAGTGTCACTCTTGTACAAACCGAGGTTGGGGCTCTCTTGGGTCTCTCCTCGAGGAAGAATGCATATTCTGATATGTTTACGCTCAGGCATGCATGCATGCAACGTGGTAAAGGAGTGCATGCATGTAATGTGGTAAAGGTATGCATGCAACATGGTGGAGGTGTGATCATCTAAGCTAAAAAACCATGATGTATATCATGAGCATCCAATAGTGGGAATATCAAAAGGGCCAATCGTCATCTTCATGACACCGTAAACAATGCAAGAAAGGGGAGAAAAATGATAATAATAATAAAACAAGCGGCACTAATTCCCTAGCATATGCCCAAGTTCATGTTAGATTTTATGAAATGAAACTCTAAGAACTAATGCACCCAACTCTTGGCTATTAATATGTGTTGTATCCTATAAGTTCCTTTTGTAAAACCTTGCAAAAAGTGTTAGTTTTTCAACATTTAAGCTAGCATTATGTTAGGATATTTTCACTGAGAGAATAACAAGCACAGAAATAACATAAGCACATCACAAGAGACAA
>LPNX011108239.1:221472-283369 GCA_001517045.1 Pseudotsuga menziesii
ATACATTCCGAAGTTACATATACATCAACAAAAAGAACAGTGTCAATAGAGCCATAAGAGGTAACTAAGTCGTGAACATTCCTTCAGGATGGATGGACTGAAGTAGAAAAGTTTCTTGGTGATCTTGTTGGAAGAAGAAGGTATCGTCCCATACCTTCTTCTTCTTGTCACATACTATCCCATGTTGGGCAATGTAGCATGTGATGAGGATGAAACGTGTATGGAAATGGGGTTATTGATTTTACTGCTTATTGGCCATAGAGTACAATCCCGGGAAGATTTTGTTACAAAATATTGATGGCGTAGTGTTACGACCATTCAACACCCATACCAACAACATAACTAGAAGCCTATAATTAATGCTTCGGAAGCATATAATTAATGCTTGTGTTGTTACATGCGAACATCTTAGGTTTTTCAGATTCAAGTTCAAGTGGGTTGAGTTTTTAGATCTATTTATCTGTTTAGTTTTTTTTAAGAGTCCCTAGGGCAAGGGGGCGCCCGTATGAACATTAAACATTTAATGCTCAGAACTAATGCTAACATCAGGGATAGTATTACTTCGAAATGATACCAGCAGAGTAAAAATTGAGAAATGCACAGTAATATTTCACAAGATTCTTATGGAAAAATACCCACTTCCCTCAATATGAGGCCAAATAAGAGGTCTAAGTCCTTAATTGGCCAAGGAAATGATGTTGCATGCTTTTGTAAGAGGTCTAAGTTGTTGTTTAGAAGAAGAAATGGTGTTGCATACTTTTGATTGAAAACTTAGAATAAATGGTTAAAATATATTTTTGATCCTCGTGCAGGCTATTTGAAATGGCGGGAAGTTGATTCATAGAGTCCCTGCTAGCCTGAAGGCACGGACTAATAAAATGGGCCGAAGTGTAATTAACTAAGGCTGAAGTATGCTCTATGTAAACTCATCTTTCAAAAATTCGTGAACTTTACCTTCTTTTGCGGGTGAAGTTTTGACCTAAAAAGTTTAACTAAGTATCTGAACCAACATGATTTTATATTAAATAAAATAGTATATTTTTTTTAAATAAAACATTAATGGAACTTTGAGTATGCTTGGCAAACAATATGCTTAAAAAAATTAAAATAAAGTATTATTTGAACAAGTATGCTTTACAAACAATATGCCGTTAGTAATATAATAAACAAATACAGTTAGTAAATAATAAATATTGTATAGAGTGGCTTGTAACAATATCCCGTTAGTAATGTAATAAACAAATACCGTTAGTAAAATAATAAATAGGGTAGAGAATTAAACTAATAAATATTGTATAGAGTGACTCGTATATATTGTTATTAAATTTAGTGTATTTTATATTTAATAGTATATATTCATATTTTATTAAATTTGCATTTTAGAGTTTTGGTAAAGAAGAGTGCTTCTTGAATTGTAATTTGAACTTATACAAAATGTAACTTTAATTACTTATGAATATAATTATGATTCTTTAAAAATAGCAAGTTATTTTTTTCAGTTTCTAAAATAAAATATTTTCTTATTAATAATGTTTTTATTAAAGAATTTGTTTTTCAATTAGAAGATATGTTTTTGTTGATGTAATCGGAGAAACCATAGTATCGAAATGACCGAGTCGACGTTTCGAATCCATATCAGGATCCATCATCAGGACAAGTTCCTATATAACTTGGGTTCTCACTCTCTCCACATTCGACTTGTCCTGATGATGGATCCTGATATGGATTCGAAACGTCGACTCGGTCATTTCGATACTGTGGTTTCTCCGATTACATCAACAAAACCTATCACCACAGAAATTTGGCAATAGAAGATATGTTTTTATTGAGTTTCATTTTCAATTAAATGATATTTACATGTTTTTCTTTGGTCATGTGCTTTGAAAATCAAAGGTGGAACACAAAAACCTACCAAGATTGATATAGAAAGCTCAAAGTAACATGTACGAGCATTATGCAACTACATTAAGTGATAAGCTTAAGAAACAAACAAAATGTAGAACCTAGAATCCTTTAAGGTTAATGTTAGGCCACATATAATGTAACATACAAAGTCTTTCAAGGTTAACATGTTCGGTGAATCCACGGGGGCTTCACTTGTTGACCAATATTTTAGCACGTAAGTTCATATTGTGGGTTTTAAAATTGTCCAAAATTTTAACGAATATATTGCAGGTATTAGGGGGATGAGAGGTTTAAGGTGGGGGGTAGAGTGGTTTATAAGGATTGGGGTATAAAAAGAGGTGGGAGGAGGTTTTAGGTATTGGGAGGGGTTTTCAACAAAAAGAGTTTGGGTCAATATCTACCGAAATTAAGGGTATTCTTTAATATCCCGTGATTGCACGTGCTATGTGGGATGTCCACTAAATGAAGTCCTCATGGGTGAATGGTGTAATTAAAATTGTGAAATTTTCATTTTTCATTTGTGAAATTTTTAATTTTCATTTTTAAGGAGTTCAATTTCCAATTAAAAGATAATAATAGATCCATTTAAACATGTTTTTTTTGCTTATAATGTACTCTCAAAATAGAGGGTGGAACAAAAAACTTACTAATACTTACACAGACAACTCAAAAATAACATGTGTAGGCATTATGCATCTGAAGTACATTAATTGATAGAATTGGGAAACAAACAAAAGGTGGGACCTAGAATCCTTTCCAAAGGTTAATGTTAGGCCACATGTAATGCATCATGCCAAAATTTTCAAAGTTAAAAGGCCGAATCAATGATGTAATTGAAATCGTGACATTTTATTTCAAAGGACTTGAGTTAAAAGGATAGGTAAATATAATATGCCCTTAAAAAACATAATACAAATTGACATTGTACTATGTTGTTCTCCCCTTCCTTTGCCAAAATAATTTTAATAAGGTTGTATTTATAATGTATGGAGTGTTTCAGATTCCTCAACTACTATTGCACTTGAACTTGAGCATACCAAACTAAAGAAATTCTTTCACAGAAGTGGAGTTGTCTATGTAGTATCCATTATGCAAATATTTTGGTGAAAACTATTTTTTGGTAAAAAGTTTTACTAATATAGATCCAATAATGTGATACATTTTCCATTCAAATTGACAACCATCGAGGTTCAATTTAATTTTCAATGTGTTTTGTGGGGAAGGTTCAAAATTTGTACCATCTAGTTCATGGTTCATGCTTTCTTCTTTGGGCCATTCACTTTCCCTTAGCAATAAATGGATGAGAAGAAAACATTTTCAACTTCAAACTTGTTTAGAAGTTTTTTCCCCATCGGTTAAAGTAATTATTTCAACCAGTTACTAAGACTACATGAATAATAAAATGTTACTAAGTTTTAACATATATTAAATCATTTAAAAAAATGTGAATAGATACATGAAAATATTTTAGCAACAAGACCTATAAATTGAAACTTGCAAGTATTAGAAGTGTACAAAGTGGGATTATGATCCTCCCACAAGAAAACCATGTTTAGATTCCTTTTCCCAATCATAAGTGTTAACCCTGCTTAATATCAAAATAACAAAAGCAATTTTATGTTTAAGAAAAAGAACATAATAGCTTCATTAAATTTTGATTTTATATTTTTAGATTATTATCAAATTTTTAAAAAAATGAAAAAAGAATCTTACCAATATTAGTAGCTCTAAGTCTGTGGAAGCCAGAGGAGGGCACTTTCAAACTTTCTAGAGAAATGGGTATCTAAATTTAGCAAGTGCTTCTAACTTCTGAGACACATAATAAAAAGCAAGCTTGTTTGAAATTCCATAAGTGATGCTTGGTAAATTTGGTAATTGGGTTAATAGTTGTACCTCCAAAGTGCTTTATGCGTGAATCCAAGGGGTATAGGTTTGCCAGGTCTAGGTCGTATGGTGGGGTAAGAGTAAAGGTAAATATGGCTATATTAAAGAGTTAATAGTAAAGATTCTAAGTATGGACACCTACCCCATAATCTAATAAAGTGTTGATGCTTGGTGGGTCATTGAGTTAATTCCTTCATTAACATAATTTAAAATTGTTGATGCAAATATACTTCGAACCATGTTTACCAAACTTACACATCAACACACCCAAATATATCGTCCCAAAAGGGTTTGGCCCTTTTGGAATGACTTGTGAAGCAGATGAAGTATCACCCGAGGTACCTTGGTAATTGCAGGAAATAAGTTTCTATAGAAATGAAAAGGGAAAACCATAATCCATAACAATCAACATAATAATAATCCAGAACTTCGACACACCAAGAGCTTCGACAGCTCATAAGCTTCAACAAATAACGTTTAACTAACTACGACATGCAATCCTAAATTATGCAATGTTCATATGATTAATAAATTCCTTCATTAAACAACATTCATTTATCATCTTATGCAACATTAAACAAAACAATACAACACATCATAGCATCACACACACATTCAACAAAATGATTTTTACATGGAAACCCAAGGTGGGAGAAAACCACAGAAGCCTTCTTCTTATTATTGAGTTGTAGTAAATAAACACTTCATGATAGCATGTATACTTCTCTTCTTCATCTATTACAATGGATCTACGCACAAAACTTGCATATATTCACTTATTTCATCCAGCTCTTTCATACATGATCTTCACAACATATTAATTTGTAGCTCATAAATTTGACATAAACACAAAAGTATTTTAGTCTCTCTCACTTTTCTACTAGATTACTAGGTAATCAGATTCATTTCTAAGGCCCTCCAAAATTCCCAATACATTACATATTTATAGGATTTTGATATCCCTTATCCCTATTCCCACTACTGAGACATATTGATGTAATATGACACAAAAATATAACTACCTAACTAACTCTACATATTGACATCTTCAAAACGCCCATCTTCCTTGACTCTTGGTCGTTTCTTTGATTTCACTCCACTTTGACAGACCACTTTGTTGTAACTTTGTTCACACGAAAAATTATTTTTTAAAAAATCTACCAAAAATTCTAGGAACAACAAGCCCCCAACACTTAAATATGCCTCATCCTAAGCCACTTCAAGTGTTTTCTTATGGTGCCTTTAGCTGCAATATAAACTCTGCATAGACTTGTTTCATCCCTTTGACCATCCACTAATCATTTCCTTTATGTTGACATACTTCATAAACGACCTCTAAAGTAATATTCCCTTTCACATCCACTTGAGTCTAGGTGACTCCCTTCTTGACTTCTGTTTGGGAACCTTAAATTACTTCAGAAATCCTTTATTCCTGTGCCTACAGTTCTTCGACTCTTTTGGTATTATTTTATTGTTGTATCCTCAATTGATTAAATTCTATATATAATTCCTTATTTATGCAGTTGTTTCCATCCTCTCAATCAATGACAAAGTATTTAAAAGACCCTTCAAACTTTCCATTTTATTTTGAATTGTCTCCAACTTAGTAGTAACAACCTGGAGCACTACATCATCTAATAGTGAATCCCATGTCTGCAATGTTTCTTCATAAAGTAGGAAACATGAAACTTCAGAGCCCTTGATAGTTTGTATGGCCACTTGCACCTTCATATGTCGGTGCTCTAAAACTTCAGGCGGTGTACTAGGAATGATATTTGCTTCCAATCCTCCTATCTTTTTCCTAAACCCTACAATGAATTTTCCTAGTCATAGCATTTTCACCTCAGTATTCATCTCCTACACTATATCAGCATATGGTACTATGCAGCAGATGACTACAAGAACATCTTGTTACTTATGTTTTTTTAACTTAATCAATCCCTCTCTGTTTAAAGTTTGGCATATTTCTCCTTAAGGGTGTCATTTTGGGCCATCGAACCATTAATTGATGTATTGCTTGCTCATGTACCTTATCACTTTTACAACATTTTCCTGAAGACTATGTAGCATAAACATAGGTAAGGTTGATAACTGCAGATCTACATAACCCAACTAGTGATCTTGCTCATTCAATCCTGCATCTATGAAATTAAATGCTTATGGTAGCAATTAGACTACCCTGCTTGTCATAGTTGGAGGTTCTGAGTGTACTTGTTTCTCTTCCTACCCAGCCTCGCTCTACTACAAACCCCCTTATTGACTTAGTGTTATCGTAATTTCCTAAAACAACTTGACAAAGCACATCAAGATGATATGACACTCCCCCGAATAATTGGATAGTCTTATCCTATGCAAGATTCATGTTTTCTTTAGCAACTTTTCTCATCTTGTCAAATAATATGTTAACATCATCATCCATCAATTTTGTAACAACGACATGCTTTTGCACTTTTTTCTTGGTTTTCTATCCCTCCGTTGAAGAAGATGCTTTCCTTATTCCAGTAGGGACATGATCCATTCGTGTTACACTTGAGTATCACTCATCATCCTATGAGTGTGGTGGATCATCCCCATCAGCACGAACTTCATGCACACTTTGATTATGACTTCTATGCTATTGATTCCTTAACAATACTTCTTGGCATAGATCATGCTATGGCACATTTGCAAAAAGCTACTTGAATGTGTTAGGAACCTTCCACCCTTATGGCTACTCTTGAAGAATGGAATCAACATCTGCCTCATATAATTTATAGTCAATGACCAAGAACTGGTGATCTAAATATTTCCTATCCTCCGCATACATATGTTCAAGGCCTGACTTTGAATCTCACGGTGTCTTTGAACCTCACCACAACGTGTGCTTCTATTTGGGCCATCTTCACCAGATTACATTGGAGCGCTTATTTATGCAAACAGAAACTAATGTTATTATTTACCTTCTTCCTTGAATTATCACTAAACCAAAGATTGTCATACCTTGTATCCATAAAATTACACCTCTAGTCCGCAACTTGATAGTCCTCTTTCTCCTCCCATGTGGCAAATGAAATCAGAATTAAAAGGAATGAGTAATTTAATGGTGTACCTTTATCGTGGGAATATGTGAATCACATAGAAATTCAATGAGGATGAAAGTGGCCCAATTCATTTGCACACCTTCTACACATTGTTCCATTATGGAAATGACCAATGCAAGCACTTGGTTTGAGTGACATTTTAACAATAACTGAATGACCAATAACTTTTCTACAAAGTGCACTTCATGATCCTTAATGGAAGCCACACCATACCCTCTACAATTCTTCAATAGATTATAGTTATTCTTCATGTGAATGGCCAATTCCCTATCTCTCTCTTTCCCTACAAAAAACTGAGGAGGGGCCACTCTAGCCTTGGGTAAACATTAGAGGAAATTTCAATTGAAAATGGGCCTTCCAAAAATAATATAAATTCCATGTCATCATGTATTAGCCAATAAAAATGATTTAAAATTCAAAAAGGGAGCACCTCTTAAACAATTTTTTAATATAAATTTGGGAGCACCTCCTGTCGTGTTGGATAAATTGGATGGGGAATTCAAAGCATTATTTTATTTCAAAACTGCATGTACCAAAGTGCCTAATCTTACATATTCATATAACATGGAGCTCAGAGTTCTGGCTCACAAAATGGTCATTGCAGATTTGCCCAGGCCTGAGCAATGGAGATCAATTGAAATGTATGGATCGAACAAGTTTAAATTACAGTCATGAAGATATCAAGGAGGATAGCGCGAAGGGTCTTATTCAAGACATGCCTATTTGAAATCACCTCTCAGATTTCATACAGTTGTCATTAGCTAAGATATGTAGAAAAGGCTTTTAATCCTATTTCTCCAGTACTCCGCAGTTTATTTCTGTTTTATGTAAATCATGGTGAATATGCCACATTCAAGTTTGTTAGAATTTTTTTCTTCGGTTTGTAACTAATTTTGACTCTAAGGTCAGTCTAGGAGGTCCGAGACATTATAAATTTTCCCCCTATAGAGGGAGAAAGGGTTGGAACCGATGTAATTTTGCAGTTGTATGTTTTCGAGAGTTTCTTTATAAAATTGAAGAGCCGAAGTTGGTGTTTTTCCAGATATTCATGTGTTATTCTATGTTACAGTCTATATTTTATTTTCTCATGTGAATGTTTTTCTAGCTTATATGTCCATTATGTTTTCTTTCACTTCTAGAATGAGAGTATAACAGTTTTAGAATCCATGTTTACATGCTCTAGCTGTTCTTTCATATGTCCACAAAACCTTTCTTCTAAAATTGATGTAGAATTCATTTCATAATTCTCTGTGTTAATGGTATGTTTATGTTCTTCATTTTCCACAAGACAATCAAATTTTGACTATGACTGAGTAGCTATATTGCCTCTATGTTAAAATTTCCATGCATAAAGTTATGTTATCTATATTTCACATCTTGACTCCATAGCCCAATGGTCCTGTGTTCAATTTCAACCAATATTAAAAACTATACACATTTTTACTTGTACATATATGGCCTTGTTAATATTTTGTGAGAGATCCTTCTCAAAACTCTCAGAAGAGAAGAGAGCCAGTTTTCTCTTCAAAAGTGGATTTGTTGTTACCTGGGGATAAGCCTTCACAACCTTTGGTAAATTTCTAGTGCTAACAATTTATTTGATACATTTGCAACAAAACTTATATTTATATCATTTTTCATTATATAATGTCTATTTTGATAGTACAACAACCTTGGAATGATTTAAGACATTTCTCTTTGATGCTTTTACCTTTTATTAAGAAACTAGTTCTTCAATTGAACTGTTTGGCATAGTTTGGAGACTTGGCACATTAAGTGTTTCTTAAAATGCTTGAGTTTTAATTTAATACTTATGTATGATAAATAATCTTGAAATGTATGTGAAAATGTGAGGATAAATATTCATTGTAGTGCTGGGGAAATGTCTACTGAAATTTTAGATCAGTTTCCAATTTCTAGCCCCTTTAATGGAATTGTTTTGAGTAAATTTGTGACTTTGAATATGAAGTGTTTGAAAAAATGTTTGAATGAGATATAGATTTTTTATGACTGATACAAAAATTTGTTTATATTTTTAATTGCACTTGAATTATTCTATGAGCTGTGGATTTAATTATTCTAGTGATTCCTAGAATTACTAGTCAATTCGGATGAGTAGAATTAACTAGTTTTGTGAGTTGTTTAAACTGTATATGGATGGAAAGTTACAGCCATAATCACTTTAAGTGACCCCTGATATTTTTTTCATGAGATACAATAGTCATATATTTCCCTTTATTTTTCATTTGGAAAGTTAAATTGGAAACTAGGTACATTACGCTGAAAATAGTAACTACTTTTTGGGATCCAGTCTTTGTTTTTGGTAAAAAATGATTGTACAACCATAATTTAATTTTGTTGTAGAATAATATTTTCCAGAATTTTACCTTCACCTCTATGTGCCTCAGAAATAGGTACGATTAGTTTGATTGAATTCTGGCAGTGTTTATTTGTTTATCTACTCAAATCATATCTACAAAAGTTTTTTTTTTTGTATGTGCATGCTAAAATATGTGTATAATGTATGTAAGTTTAATTTTTTGTTCATTGGCATGGTTGTGTGTCAAATTTGTGCAAGACTAGTTGTTAATATTAAATAACTAGTTAACTAGTTTTTGTGGAATCATTTTCATAATTACTATGTTTAATTAATTTGAAAATGGTAATTACGCCTAATTTACATGTTATTAGATGTTGATTATCCATTGGACTTAATAAAAAGTTGTTAAGTGACAAACAAATGAAATTATATTAAGTACCATCAATTGTGCGTTAAGTGTTGTTAAGTATCATAATCACAACACTAATTACTAGTTAATCATGATTAAGAGTAAATGGTCTTTAGAGGTGGAATTTATGTATGAATAGGCTTGGAATGGGTATGTGATGTTGCTATAAGATGTAAGTAATCGTTCCATCCCTTGGATCAGACATTGGAATAGTTATTGAGCTTATTTTTATTTATTGATAATTAAAGGGACTTTGTCATGATTAAATCTTGAAAAATGAAATTTAAGATTTGATTAACTAATATTATTTGCTAAAACTATGTAATTATACTTATATATAATTATATGTCCCTAAAACCCATTGATAGACCCGGGGGACATTACAAAAGTACAAGCATACATTAATCCAAACCCTTATCACTTGTCAAATCAACATCTGACGCCCGTATGGACGTATTTGGGTATTTTCACCGTCAAATACACCTAGATGTAAAATTCCCATGTCAGCAACAAAGTTTATTTAATTTTGCAAGGTTTCAAAAGGATGGGTAGAACCAAAACTTTCACATATCTATTTTTTTATAGATATGTAATAGTCTATTAGAAGTAATCTTATGCCTATGGACTGTAGCTGCAGGTTGGGGCTGCCGGAGACTTTGAGTAGTGGGTGAGTATTTAATGGAGCATTGCAATCCTAGGCTTGAGTCACTGAAAAGCCTGAAAGCTGGAGACTCGGGTTTCGAATGGTGAGATTCCCATGCAATCCATATGATATGTGGATGGCACGGAGGCACCCAAATATAATGTTCATTAATGCATAAACATTTAAATTTCAAAATTGGTAAAGGCGGGAGGAATTGGGTGTGAAGTTCACAACCGCTGGTTACTAGCTGGAGTTTGGACGTTCTTGGTTCAAGCTACAACACGATCACTACTGCAACTGTAACCTATAATCCAGAGCGATTGAGCCCATGGGTTGCTGTGATATTTTCATTCGTGATAACTTGTCCTTGTCTACTATCTTCGTTCTTCCATGCTCTTCTCACTCTTCTTTCAAGTTAATGAACTTGTTGCAGGAATCCAGTCTAAATTTTTGCTCAGTTGTTTTCATTTTTGTTTCAATTCCATTTGGAAACTGTGTTTGATCGTCATTCAGATCATTCAGGTTGTAGGAAAGACCTGTACAGAAATCAGTTGAAATTTTAGTAATTGGTTCATTCTTTTAAATTTTTTAGATATGAGGCTGGTAGGGAAGTTTTGATGAACTCGTGGATTCTGGAATTTTTTGTTGCAAAATTTGAATGAAAATATTATTAAAATGGGTAGTGATGTTTGTTTTCATAAATTGGTGTTTGGATTAGTCTTATGACATTGAAATGGTGTTCCTGGTGCACTGGTTCCCTTAGCTTTCGCGAGGTAAGTGTTTTGGTTTTTATCTGCCCATCTATTTCTCTATCAATATATTGCTTCATGAAATTCTAATAATCATTGAGTCACCAGATCTTAGCGATTTTAATATTATTTCTTCAGACTGGAAAAATTAACCAGCTCCCTGGAAGTTTAATAAACATGGAGCAACCAATTCTTTGGGATTTTAGTATTTTTTTCTTCAATATAAAGTACAGTTATTGGGATTTGCACTTGGGCCTTTTATGTATGTGAATCATGCTAGTTAACTTTCATGGATTACAGATATTGTTTTACAAGTAAAGACCATTCTCATTCTTCTTGGCCTGGATGCAGAGATAGCTCTGGATACACGGTTACAGCAGAGCCAGCTAGTAAGGACCTTGGAAAAGTAAATCCGCATTTTAAATTGGTTTCTCATAGTAGAGCTGCTATAGGAGCAACGTATCTATGAGATTTTAGACCATCGACAACATTGAGCAGCATCATTGAGTACCAGCAGCATTGACTCTCGAGTATTGGCATTGAGTGGGTCTGTTTGTGCTTCCCGTAGCCTGGTAAATTAATGTGATTTAATCTTCAAGCTGTTACAGGACGTTGATTTTAATGTTCTTCTCAGTCCACTACTTGATTTCAATGCAACCTAATTTCTTTGTTACCAAAAGAAATTAATTTTATATTGGTATTTAGACATAAGCACTCCTTTCCTCTCCAATATCATGATCTTTATTTATTTTATATTAATGATATTATAAGAATATATGTAATATTGTTTTTTCTTTTAATATCTAGAGGATGTGGCAAATGATAAGTGTCCACTCATATTTATTCTTTAAATTATAAATCCCTTCTTGGTTACTTAGGAATAAAATTTGAGTTGAAGGAGAAGGAATGTATCAAAAGTTTTATGAAAGATAGTTTTAGAAAGAAAACCGTCAACTTTTTTTTTTTTGTTGATGAGCAGGGGTGCCCGTCAAATTTAACCCCTCGAAGGGTCATTGTGATTCTTGAATTAAACACATTCATTTACCCATATTGTTTTGGAGTAAGCTACCGACGCGACGATTTTGCCCGGCGGCAATCGTCGCGCCGGCACTCCGACCACCGTTCAGGTTTTTTCTCCGTCACCGACCCTCCGTTCACACACCGTCGTGGCCTCCCCGTTCATCTTCTCTCCGTTTCCGTCAAGTTCATCTCTGTCTCCCTCTGTCCACGGCTGTCTGTTCATTTAATTCTCCACCAGCCTGACAGACAATCTCAAATTCAAACCTCTCGATCCTGCCCGAAGATCTCCCCTGCGCCGAAGTTTGATGATACGAGATACGTCGCCAAATTTTCATTGAGCAGATGGAGGAAAGGTGGGATCTGCGCACCGCGTCAAAGCCCAAGATTCAACCCATGAAAGCCACTCCTGTGAGATGATAGGCGACGCATAAAGAAAGGAAGAAAGTATAGTTACTTAGGAACGGTTGGTTCCTACAATGCAGACTCGGTATATGCCACTAGAGGAACAGGAGCTGCGGGTTTTGTGCGTAGCTATCCAAATTGAGTAAGACGCGGGCAGTTTTTGAAAATTTGAAGTGGTTTAGGAGCTGGCTGAGGATCTTCAAGCCACTAAATCAAAATGGTAACAATTTCCAGAATTTTAGGTATTTCTTCCATTAAACAGATGTGGGTTGGTGCAGGTTCTGGATGTAAAGCCTAATCTGAAGGAAGCACTACAAGCTGAAGTTGGGCTGGCCGTGGATCCAGATATTTCGGTTGCAGGATTTATTGCAAGACTGGAAGAGCAGAAAGGCCCAAATATTCTTGCTGAAGCTGTCTCTCTAATTGCAGATGAAAACGTGCAATTAATTATCCTAGTAAGTTAGGCATTCTATAATGTGCGGTATTATCGCTAATTAGAGATGCAGAGTGTTATATTTGCAAAGTCAGGTCAATTGTGACAACAATTACTCGACCCTAGATATGATGTGTGCTGGGTTTTATCTACAAGTTAACTGTTGATACTTTAACACACATTCCACACAGAGGATGATGCCATGGGCCATGGCCTGATGAACTTGGCCATTGGACACTTGGCTTACTCGATATCAATATCCCTAATGTTTCCGTTGATATAGTAGTGCATTTGCAATAGTTTTATTGCATTGCACCTGCCACTCATTATTACAAATTTGTTGTCTTTTATTTCTTTTGTTCTAGGGTACTGGTAAAAAATACTTGGAGAAGCAGCTTGAACAGATTGAAGAGAACTATCCGGACAAAGTTAGGGGAGTAGCAAAGTTCAACGTGCCACTTGCTCATATGATTACAGCATCTCTCAATTTGCACATTTTGAGCATCTCTCAATTTCTGTAGAAGCTCACAACAAATTTGTTCGACTTAAAGTCACGAGTAGTTCATGGTCTAATATATTTTGAAATGGTTGATCCCTAATAATTATACTAGTTTGACAAACCAGAAAGACCATTATATTTGACGAGATTTTCTCGTGGCTTCCTATTTGCTGCAGGTAGTGGTAGAACTCCCATATACTCTTTTCCAAACAATTATCTATGGAATTATTACATACTCAGCGATGGGTTTCCATTGGTCTCGGTATAAATTCTTTTGGTACCTCTTTGTCACTCTCTGCACTCTTCTCTGTTACACTTATTACAGAATGATGACAGTGGCAATCAGTCCAAATTCTCAAGTTGCAGCTATAATTGCATCTGCATTTTATAACATCTTCAATCTTTTTTTAGGCTTCCTCATACCAAGACCTGTGAGTGGACTAAATCTTAAATGCATGATATCGAACTAGCTAGAGATATGGAAAATGTTTTTTTTATGGAAAACTAGGGTGTTTGCACTCCAAAGAGGGTATTTTTTTAGGGTTATTTCATTGATGACAAATACATGGGAAAAATTGTTGTAGCAATTTCCAGGGTGGTGGTTGTGGTACTATTGGATTTGCCCTTTATCGTGGACTTTGAATGGGCTCATGACTTCTCAATATGGAGATTTGAGAAAGAAAATCAGTGTTGAAGGCAAGCCTCAACAAGCAATTGAAGACTTCTTGAAAGATTATTTTGGATTTCAACGCGACTTCTTGGATATTGTGGCTGCAGTTTTAGCGATCTTCCATGTACTATTTGCACTCTCATTTTGTATATCTATAAACATATTGAATTTTCAGAAGAGATGATGACCGTGTTTTCAACATTACTGCATTTTGTATATCTATAAAGACATTGAATTTTCAGAAGAGATGATGACCGTGTTTTCAACATTACTGCATTTTGTATATCTATAAAGACATTGAATTTTCAGAAGAGATGATGCCCGTGTTTACAACATGACTGCTATTAGTGTTGTATATGTAACCACAACATCCACATTAGCTATGATATTTTACATATAGCCAATTTGTGCATAAGCTCATGATTTTGTAAAAATATATCTCTAATTTAATAAGAGCGTAGTTCATTGGGCTGTGGTCTAGTGATTGAGATGGAGTGTTGCCATGCTGAAGTCAGGGGTTAAAACCATGAGGGATGTAGAGCCTTGAAAACTGAAGCCTGCCTGAATGAAACTGAGACTCCCGTACCAGCATGAGAGAGACTCCCTCCCTGACAAGCAGAACCAAGCATCCGTCAGCTTCACACCTCCGTCTGCTCTCAGCTTCACACATCCGTCTGCCCTCATCTTTGTCGAAGTTTTGTCAGCTGTGCATAAATCCCGTATGCTCTTCAGCTTCACACATCCATATGTGCTCAACACCTCCAAAGTTACCAATGTTTTCATACCTTGCAGCTCTTCTAACTCAGAGCATCCTGACAAGTTCTTCGATGGTGAGAAGAGGCAGGGGAGATCTTCGGGCAGGATCGAGAGGTTTGAATTTGAGATTGTCAGGTTGGTGGAGAATTGAATGAATAGACGGCCGCGGACGGAGGGAGACGGAGATGAACTTGACGGAAACGGAGCGAGGACGAACGGGGAGACCACGACGGTGTGTGAATGGAGGCCGGTGACGGAGAAAAAAGAGGTCGCCGGTGGTCGGAGTGTCGGCGCGACGATTGCCGCTGGGCAAAATCGTCGCGTCGGTAGCTTACTCCTTCAACAAAACCATGCGAACCGAATGGACAGGAGGAGAGAGTAAATAAGTAAAACGTGACTAGATCCGTGGCAGCTTTTCTTCACCGACCATTTATATAAAGTGATAGCGTCTCAGGAACAAGAAATTCTTAACACATATGATACAAGTGATATTACAATGAACAAATCGTAATCATTTCCGATGTAAAATCACAAAGAGTATAATTTCATCATCATTTCCTACGTGCTTATAAATGGAGTAAGCTACCGACGCGATGATTTTTCCCGGCGGCAATCGTCGTGCCGGCTATTCGGCCACCGGCGACCCCTCCTCTCCGTTGCCGGCCGCCTGTTCTCCCCACCCCGTTCGCCAACTCCTTCCATCGCCGTTATCCCGCTCGCCATCTCCCTCCGTCAGTTTCCGTCGCCGTGGCCATCCCCGTCCATCCATTTAATTTGCCACCAACCTCTCCCTCCCTGCACATTTCAAACAACCATCCCGCCTGCCCTTACTCCTAAAAGAAAACCTTTCAACCTCTCTTTTCTGCATCACATATCCAGTTCTGGAAACTTCGAGTGTTGCTGAAAGGAATAAGCTACCGACGCGACGATTTTTCCCGGTAGCAATCGTCGCACCGGCTATTCGGCCACCGGCAACCCCTCCTCTCCGTTGTCGGCCGCCTGTTCTCCCCACCCCATTCGCCAACTCCTTCCATCGCCATTATCCCACTCGCCGTCTCCCTCCATCAGTTGCCGTCACCGTGGACATCCCCGTCCATCCATTTAATTTGCCACCAACCTCTCCCTCCCTACACATTTCAAACAACTATCCCGCGTGCCTAAGCGCTTTGTGTTCAATGTTAATGCAGTAGAGCTGATATTAGCTGCCTATGCTAATGAAAGGCCCGTCACAGGTGCTCATTTGAAAATCCGAGAAACCCAGCTGGACATTGGAAATGTGGGCAGAGATGGATCGCCAGGAGATGTTGTCGTGCAAAATGCATGGATCTCTGTAGATCCATATCTGAGACAGCTTATGAAGGAAACTAACGATGGCCTCTATTTCCAAAGTTTTGAGCTGAACCAGGTTTGTTTGGCTATCATTTTGAATATTTTCTTGCCCAATGTCTGTATTTCAACAGTCGCTACAAGTTTTCTGTTGCTGCTTGTGCAGGTGATCCGATCTGGTTCAGTAGGGAAGGTAGTGGCATCTGCTAATCCGGAGTTTGAAGTGGGCGATATCATTTTCAAGTTCTTTGAAGTCTCTGAGTACGTTATTGTTCAAGGAGGGGTTCTCAGAAAAATTGACAGGAATGAGCTTTAATAGGCTTTTGTCTAGATCCAAAATAATTTCCATCGTTACAATTGATCCTTCGATTGAACAGGAAGAAGAAAATAGCAATAAGGAAGCGCTATCATGGCTACAAGAACACGGGCAGTACTTGCTCTCATCTTCATCACCATCCTCGTAATGCTTTCTTCTTACTCAGGTGAGTTGAAATGATCTGTATTTTTTCTTCAATTTATTAGTTGCTTATTTATCTGATGAATGGGGGAGGTTTCATGACAAAATGGGCTTTATTTATTTATGGTTATGAATTGAATGCCGATGCAGTTCAAGCATTGACAGGTTTTGAGGGACGAAATATCGCCATGATGAGAAGCGCTTATGAGCAAAAGCAGTGGAGGAGCGACATGGAAGCCGCTGCAGAGCCGATGAGGAGGCAGGAACAGGCGCCACCATCGCCCACAGCTAACGTCAATTTCCCTGGCCCTGATCCCTCGCCCAGTAGCAATAAGTGACTATTCCACCGTCGATGGCCTATAGGTATATATATCCATGGTCTCCAATAAGCCATTTGATCGATCTGTTCCGCCATCGCCTGTGTGATGAAAGTGTGTAAAACGTGAAGCCCGATTATTAATAATAATATTGGATTCAGAGGTTATTGTTTTGAATATGTGAAATGTTTTTTTCAATAAAATTTGAATTCAAATGCCTAAAGCCATCTCTGGTTAAATAAAAATTGAAATGCTCCAATTTGTACTCTGATGAATGCTTTGAATCGCCAAATTTCAAAGCATTTTGAAGGCATAGAATGAATCCACTTCAATGTTTGCTACCAATTCTGCCTCTATGTACAATATTTTCATGTTACATATTCAATTAAATTTATCTTTTTCCTCATCCTCATCGGAATTAGGTTAAACAAACAAAAATTCATGGAACGGAATGTAAGGCCAATGAACCTAAAGAAATTGTTTTGTGTAAATTTATCTGTAAAGAAGAAAATATTTAGTCATCGATAGATCCTACCGAGGCGCTTTTCTTTAAACACCAGGATGCCCGTGCAAAATGCCCTAAAATCCTCAGACGGAAAATACTATGAGAACTACAATCCCAATTCGTAGAATGATCTGTTGGTAGCCCATGCAAAATGCCCTAAATTCATCAGACGGAAAATACTCTGAGAACTGCAATCCCAATTCGTAGAATTCTCTGTTGGTAGCCCATGCAAATTTGCAAAATGCCCTAAAATCCTCAGACGAAAAATACTCCGAGAACTGCAATCCCAAATCGTAGAATGCTCTGTTGGTTTTCTTTCGTGATGTGATTGATATGATTTCCTCCTAAATGAGTGGTGGATAGAGTATATAGATGTTGATTTATGTTGGAGAAACCTGAAATGAAATCAATTTTATGGAAGGAACAGAGTATAGAGGTTGTTCCATCATAATCGTGAGAATTTGAACGGTATCACGGATGCAGTGCAAGGTCCGATTCAAAATTTTATGCTCCATTTCTGAGCTAACTACAAATAATATTGAATTGAATTGACCGTTGTTTCAGAGCCCATTGATGAGAATATTTTATGTGAATGAGTCTAGAGAGGAGCCCTCCTCCTACACCTCCTGACTATCTCCATTGTTTTTTGCGATCTGAGCACATCGATTTCTTGCTATAAAAAACCACCTCGGTGTCCAAACTCAGCTGACAAATCTGAAGCATCAAGGTTTACGGAAGCTCTATCTGTAATGTCTAGAAGAAATTAAATTCGACATAATTTACGGATATGATGAGAAAATCCCACCATGGTCTCACCGATGCGTCCAAATCTTATAGTGTTTAGTAGAAATGGTAGCGACCTGCTTCACGAATGACCCATTCTCCTTGAAATCTCGGCCTGTCCTCCAATCGAAGAGTGTACCCTAGCTCCAATAAATAATCCGAAACACCATCTAGTTCTGAACATGAAGTAGCTCATCTTCGCCTGACATACTCCCTCCTCTTAAATATAATGGAAACATCTTTCTTGCCAGAACCCTTGTTCTGGAATTCAGTTTCTTTGAATTTTTGACCGTCTGCAAGTATTGAGGCAGATTGCCATTAAACGAAGTTTGGTTATAGAGGTACACAACTTCACAGAGTTGGACTTGAAATAAGGGATACTTGCTTTGTTTAAAGGCACATACTACAATGTAATTGGAAAACCTTATCGTATGTAAAAATGAAAAATTCATATATATAATATGAGATTTCTTAATGCAAATGCTTTTATTTCTTGTTGAAGTGTACTCATATCAATACATTCAAAGGGAACGGTATACAATTTCACAGCTACGCTGAAAATTAAATTGTGATTCAGGAGAAATTTCAACCAATGAATACATTGTGCAACTTTTCAAAAAACTAGTTCAAAAAACTATTTCAATAAAATATATCAATTCAAAGGATTGAAATGCAAATACTGCATGGAACATAATTTTTTTTTGGTAAAAGCTAAGCGCCTGGCTGCATAGCATTGGATGCTCTATCCCTGTGAGATACTCAGTTTTTTGGGAAAAGCAAAGCACCTCGCTGTAGAACATTGAATTCCCTATAGCTTATAGGGTTTGGGGTGTGCATGATTGGATTTAAGCACCAGTTTGCAGAGAATTGGGGGTGTGTGGGGTGTGCATCATTGGATTTAAGCACCAGGTTGCAGATTGCAGAGCATTGGGGTGTGCATCATTGGATTTACAGGGTGTGCATCATTGGATTTACAGCTTATAGGGTGTGGGGTGTGCATGATTGGATTTAAGCATCAGGTTGCAAAGCATTGGGTGTGCATCATTGGATTTAAGCACCAGGCTGCAGAGCATTGAATTCCTTACAGCCTTTGGGATGTGCACAGGCTGTAAGGCATTCAATGCTCTGCAACCTGGTGCTTAGACACGGCTCATTTTTATACATAAGAATTTAAGAATTGTTCATATTCATGCATGGTATAGTTAAATTTGAAATTTGAAACAAAATATGTTATGTAAGTTAAATTTGCAACAAAATATGTTATGTAAGTTTGATAAGTAATAAGGAGCATTTAGTGCAACTAACTAGTAGTAATATTTATTGTAATTCATAATATTTACCTCATTAAATATGTTATGTAAGTTTGATAAGTAATAAGGAGCATTTAATGCAACTAACTAGTAGTAATATTTATTGTAATTCATAGAATTTACATCATTAGATCTATGTGGGTACAAATATATATACAAAGATTTAGCAATGCTCATACTGCTTGAATATTGCAAATGCTATGCAACTATTTGTTACTTAATTTTGTGTCACTTGTTTTCACATGTGCCTCTTAAGTACTTCTAAGAAGTCATTCTTCTTCTACTTTGTGTTACTTGTTTTCACCTGTCTCTTATCTCCTTCTAAGAATTCATTCTTCTTTATGCATGGATGGCAATACAATTTTGTCTTTTGAATATGGCTCACGGCTCATTGGAAAGTGTGCCTCTTCTGCTTTCCATCGGAATGCATCCTCCTACGGACTGTCCCATTGATGAACCGCATGACTGCCACAGTAAAACCCTGCACATACAATTAAAAAATTGCTGGCTGGTTGCCGATGAGATCCTATAGAAACAAACCTCAAAAACCTTAATTGCATGTCAAGTGGTTAACCCATACATTGATTAATTAAATTGAAGTCACTAAATACTGGAGACTATTCTCTATTAATATATGGGTAAGCCTGCAAGATAACACAACAATGCATAAAAAAATCTAAAGAATGATGGAAGGCCGGTCTTTCCATCATTCAAACGTAGAAAATATGAAAAGCAAATTTATGATTATCCCAGACTTTTCCAATGATGTAAATTGTATTGAAAAGTAGAAATATGAAAAGCAAACTTATGATTATCCAAGACTTTCTTAATGATGTAAATTGTATTGAAAGTTGTCACCTCCTCACATCTTCCTCAAAACTATTTGAGCTAAAATTTGTTATTTAAATATTAGTTTTTTCCATACTCTAAAATTTGTTATTTAAATATTAGTTTTTTTTCTTTCATTATTAATGTAACTTTCTCTTATTTTAAAATTTGCTATTTAAATATTAGTTTTTTCCATACTCTAAAAGTTGTTATTGTAACTCTTTTATTTTAAAATTTGTTATTTAAATATTAGTTTTTTCCATACTCTAAAATTTGTTATTTAAATATTAGTTTTTTTCCTTGCATTTTTTTTTATGCGACTTTTGAAGGCTAAGGAAAATGTTATTTTAAGACTTTTTTTTTATTATTTGTTTGGTTAATATTTTTTCCTTGCATTTCTTTTTATGTAACTTTTGAAGGCTAGTGGAAAATGTTATTTTAAGATTTTTTTAAATATGTGTTTGGTCAATATTTTCTCCTAACTTACTTTATAAGTAGAATTGTAAATAGTTCTCCAAATAAGATTTTAAAGAATTATGCTTAGAGAGTAAGAACTCTATTCTATGTATATACCATGAAAACCTTATTTTCATAAATATCATTTATAAGATATATACTTAGAAACATAGTTACATGAAGATATATTATTTATAAGATACTTGAAACATAGTTAAGTCAAGAAAATAGCGTCTAGTTCAAAGTATATTTTCATGATTTTCACAAATAGAAATTCTAACAAAAACTTCATCAATCTCAAAATTGGATGTCAAAAAGTCATTTATTGTCTTTTAATTGTCTCAACTAACACAATTAAGATGTCCTTTTGATTGTCTCAACTAACACAATTAATATCTCTTCATTGTATCCCATAAAAGACATGAATTTCAAGGTTTCAAGTCATGTGAAATATTGTATCACAATATATTTCTAAAAGTACAAGATGGTTGACATTATTAATTCTACTTGCATAGTAGCTTCAAATGCACAATTGGTTAAGTCAACTGATGTGGAAGTGGTAATTAAAATTGTGAAATTTTGGCTAAAACTCACAACTATTGAATTCTTTAAAAAATTAAGGACCCAATGCAACATTATTCTCAAGTTAAGGATACTCCTTGTTATCAATATCATTTTTCCTTTTCAAATGAAAATCATATTGTCAACATAGAAGGGTTAAGCCAATAATAACCCTTCGAAATTAAATATGACCCTATCTTTAAATTTGATCCCTACAGTCAAGCATCCAAATTCAGGGAAATCATTAGCAACTCTATGTAGAGAGTCCTAGAATCAAACCCATGAAATATGAATCCTCCTATGCAGTTTTGTCATATATGACAATTCCATGCACAAGAATTACCAATTGAAAACACATGGTAGTGCATAATACACTCCATGGAAACTTCTAAAATTTTAGAAAAAAACACACCCTTAAACAAAACACCATTGGTGTAATTATATTGCAAATATACACACACATGATTCATTTAAATGGGTTCCAAATGTAACTCAATTGGTTAATCACATGTTCTATAGTCCTTTAACTTTGGCTCATGTCATTAGTTCAAACCCACCAATAGCTCCCATGGCTACCTTGAGTCCTACTACAAGGTGTATGGTTTGATTTCAAGCCATGATGTGAATTCAAACCCACTAATAGCTATCATAGGGACATTGCCTGCTCAAATTGGGTAAATAGCTAATGAAAAAATTTGTTATTTGACTTGCAGACTATAGAGATGAACCATGATCCTAGACATAGGCATGCTCATTAGGGAAACACAAGAGGAAGATAGATTTTTTATCACATATGTACTTGGAGATATCACATGCCTTGTCATGTATATTGTATTTTAAACTATTGATCTATCAATAGTACATATATGTTGACATCCACATGCCATGAATATTATATTTTAAATTATTGACCTGTCAATAAAATATACATTTTGTTCCACATCTATTCAAGTTTCTAATCATTTCTATGTAATGACATGTTTCATATCTGATCAACTTTCAAGTTGTTGAATTATGCAATGCCAAGACCAAAAGTGCATATGTGGTAACATCACAATTATAATACAAATAATTCTTTAAGATTGAAATAAACCTACATATACTATATTATGTACATTTTGAGTAACACCTCTAAATTGCATAATTACATAAATAATTCCAACTTCTTGTGAGGTTGTATTTGTTACGAGTCCAAGTTTCATTTGCAAATTTTTCTTTTGTATTGGGGGCCTTTGATTTTGACAAAATTGATGATTGGAAGGTTTAGTCATGTTGGAGATTGTGTAACTTTGGAAGATATTGATGTGTCATGTTGTATTGTTATTGTACTCCCTTTTGGGATATTATTATTGTAATCAATCATGTAAAGTACCTTGAAAGAATCAATGTAAACCCCTTTAGTTGGTTTAGCCCAGAAGATTCTAGAAAGAACATATTATATTGTACCATTGTATAGTTGGCCCAGGAAGATTAGCAAGCTGAACTCATAAGAAAAAAGTTACTTGGAAAACGTGTATAAATAGGGGAGGCACTCACCTCATTTGGACACATCACTCACTCAAGCAATTCGCTAGTGAGAGAAGAAGAAGAACAAGTTCGCCTGGGAGAGGAGTAGATGCTTGGAGAAGACATCTTATTCTTGTGTTTTCTATCTTGTCTTATTCTCTGGATCTTTGTGTGGAAGAGCATTTAGATCTTGGTTGTACTTGAATACGTTGCACTTACTACCGAATCTATATTGAAGAATTTTGTTGGGTTTCCTAGAGGAAAATCTTTGTGTGCTCTTGTTTTCTTGTGCTTATATTTCTTTAAGTGATCCTATTGTATTATACTGCAGTTTGTTTGAAAATCTAACATAACCATTGTTAAAGTATAAAATTCTAACATGGTATTAGAGCCATCCTGAAAGAAGTCATTATGCAACCGTAATTGATGAAAGTTGGAAACTAGGGTTTCATGCTCTTGGCACTTCCCTCCACAGATCAACTAAAAAGGGAGGTCCAATCAACTCACTAGGAGGGCACATCTTCCTATGGAGACACATTCCAATTTTGAGAATTTTCAATTTTTTCCCTAACACTACTGTCGAGAAAACTAGGGAATCAGATATTTTGCAATTTTGTCCACATATTCGAAAAAAGAAAACCATTGCTCAACTCACCTTGAGGAGGCGTGTCTCTCTCTCCAATAAAATTTACAAGATTCCAAAGTTGGAAAATTATGGTATCTCTGTTAAACCCTAGAGTAAACGAGAAGCAGTTATCCAGAAGGCATTGAAGCAAGCACTTGGTTGGGGCACTTTCATTGGTAAGCGTTATTATCCTTATTTCCATTTGAGGTTCTCACTTTATCAAGACGACAAACAACACCAAGCTTGAAGATAATCTTGAAGGAGCTGAGAGCTTTCGGGCATGGAAGTATAGAGTGCTTCTTATACTAGAAGAACATGATTTGGAAAACTATGTCAAAAAAGAAGTTGCAAAGCCAGAGGGAGATCAAGACAAAGTTAAACACAAGACAAATATGGTCAAGTCCAAGATGATCATTGTTGAATCCATCAAGGAACACTTCATCCCACATGTTTCATCCTTCAATACTCCCAAGGAGATGTTTGATGTGTTGACTTTGCCACGCATGGAACTCTACCCCGCCTGGAACTGTGCTCTGATTGGAACTCTACCTCGGCTGGAACTTTGCCCTGCCTAAAACTATGCTCGCCTGGAACTCTGCCCCGGCTGGAACTCTGCTCCGGATGGAACTCTGTCCTGATTGGAACTTTGCCCCACCTGAAACCATGTCCGACTGGAACTCTGCCTCGGTTGGAACTCTAACCCGGTTGGAAATCTACCTCGCATGGAACTCTGCCTTGGTTGGAACTCTGACCCAGTTGGAAATCTACCCCGCATGGAACTCTGCCCCGTCTGGAACTCTGCCCTGCATGGATCTTTGCCCCGATTGGAACTTTGCCTCGCATAGAACTTTGCCCTGGTTGGAACTCTGCCTTGGATGGAACTTTTCCTCGCATAGAACTCTGCCCTGGTTGGAACTCTGCCTTGGATGGAACTCTGCCACGCCTATAAATTTGTCCCCACTGGAAGTTTTCTCCTAGCTGGAACTCTGTCCTGACTGGAACTTTTCCTCGCATAGAACTCTGCCCTGGTTGGAACTCTACCTTGGATGGAACTCTGCCACGCCTAGAAATTTGTCCCCACTAGAAGTTTTCTCCTACCTAGAACTCTGCGCCGGCTGGAACTCTGCCCCGGCTGGAACTCTGTCCTGATTGGAACTTTGCCTCGCTTGAAACCATGTCCGACTGGAACTCTGCCTTAGTTGGAACTCTGACCCAGTTGGAAATCTACCCCGCATGGAACTCTGCCCCGTCTGGAACTCTTCCCTGCATGGATCTTTGCCCCGATTGGAACTTTGCCTCGTATGGAACTTTGCCTTGTGTGGCAAAGTTCCAGTGGGAAGAGTTCCATCCAAGGAAAAGTTCCTGTTGACTCTTCTAGGCAGACCCGGGTTTACTGTTTATGTGTCAACAAAACCCCTAACTCACTGGCCCTTTCGGCAACAGACTGCAGGGCGGCCTGAATTCTCACCCGAAGTGATTCTAATGGGTTGGCCAAAGACTCAGATGTCTTTGACTAGGTTCTGCAGCATCCTACGTGGCTCTTGAATCTTCTTTAGCCAGTGGGATCTCTCTGCGCAGCGCTGTCCTCTCTTACTCGCTGGCTCTGATAAGGTAATGACCCTTATCGCATCGCAGCGTCTTGGGCGATGCACAACCTCCTCTCTATCCCTCCCGTCACCTGTGATGTCTCACACAGCAACTTCCCCGACGGTGCGATATCGCACTTCTGTGCTTTGAAATATCCTATAGCAAGACTCGATGCAACCCTCAAGGTCCAAGGCTTTCTCTTCGGGTAAACTAACTCTGTTATATTCCAACAAGGTGTTAAACAACCTTACTTAGATTTCCACTGTCCGACACACTTAACAACAACCTTACTTAGATTTCCAATAAGGCAAGGTTCCAATAAGGGCAGTGTTCCAACAAGCGTGGCAGGGTTCCAGCCGGGCAGAGTTCCAGCATGGGTAGAGCTCTTTGGCATTGAATGTCATTGGAGTTATTTGGCACCTGGCTCTTATTCCAACAAGAAGAACCAAGGAAGGACCTGGGCTGTGCTAGAGTTCAAATCAGGGCAAGGTTCCAACCGGGGCAAAGTTCCGGGCGGGGCAGAGTTCCAACCGGGGCAAGGTTCCAGGCGGGGTAGAGTTCCAACCAAGTCAAAGTTCCAGTGGGCAAATTTCCAAGGCAAAGCTCCAGTGGGAAAAGTTCCAGTGGGCGGAGTTCCACGCGGTGTAGAGTTCTAGCCGGGGCAAGGTTCCGACCAAGGTCAAAGTTCCAGCTGGGCAGAATTCCAACTTGGGCAGAGTTCCAATAAGGCAAGGTTCCAATAAGGGCAGTGTTCCAACAAGCGGGGCAGGGGTCCAGCTGGGCAGAGTTCCAACCTGGGTAGAGTTCTTTGGCATTGAATGTCATTGGAGTTCATTGGCACCTGGCTCTTATTCCAACAGGAAGAACTAAGGAAGGACCTGGGTTGTGCTAGAGTTCAAATCAGGGCAAGGTTCCAACCGGGGCAAAGTTCCAGGTGGGGCAGAGTTCCAACTGAGGCAAAGTTCCAGGCGGGGCAGACTTCCAACCAGGGCAAAGTTCCAGGCGAGGCAGAGTTCCAGCTAGGACAGAGTTCCAAGCGGGGCAGAGTTCCAGGCGGGGCAGGGTTCCAACTAAGGCAGGGTTCCAGGTGGGGCAGAGTTCCAGGTGGGGCAGGGCAGAGTTCTAGGTGGGGAAGAGTTCTAGACGGGGCAGGGTTCGAGCCAGGTCAGGGTTCCAACCGAGGCAAAGTTCCAGTCGGGGTAGAGTTTCAGCCGAGGCAAAGTTCGATGTGGGGTAAAGTTCCAACTAGGGAAGAGTTCCAGTCGAGGTAAAGATCCAGGAGGGTCAGAGTTCCAGCCAGGGCAAAGTTCCAGTCGGGGCAGAGTTCCAACCGGGGCAAAGTTCCAGCCGGGGTAGAGTTCCAATTGGGGAGGACTTCCAGCCAAGGCAGAGAATGGACACATCAAACTAGGAACCCTACATGCATCAACCTACTTGGTCCCAAACCAAGAATACAAGGAGACCAACTAGGGGCCCTAGGGTACCTTATAGGGTCTTACTCCACCCTATTTAACTGAATATGGTACCATCCTACTTGAGAATGGGTCTCGCATCTACACGAACTTTAACAGTTGTTAGCCCTAATGTTGTCACATTAGCGCTAATTGCCAGAAATGGCCTCCAAAGTTAATTGCCACCACCACAGAGACTCGACTAATCTCTACCCTAGGATCTGGTAATAGGAAAGTATGCATTATACAAAAGGTATAGTAGCATTATGAATATGCAATTGGAATTAATAAATGCCATAATCAAATGGTTATTTATGTTTCTGTTATCTATTCTAGCCTAAGAATTTTATATTTTAATGTTTTAAAAATATGTTAATATCCAAATATCTAAATAAGGACAGATCCATTCAGACTACTTTCTTAGGTTTGCTAAGTCAGAAACAATGTCGGGAGTATTAGTTTCTTAGAATTACAAATGATGCAATCTTGGTGTTACTATTGTTCATTTCTCCAATTCTTAAAGGGTTCTAGCTCAATGGAAGAGTGCCTGCTTTACAAGCAGGAGGTTGAAGGTTCGATTCCTTCGTGCCCTAATGATATTGCAGTATTGATATTTTAAATAAATATATTTTATTACGATTTATTATGGCTGCGAGGGGGGAGGGGGTTCAAAACTTACATGGTTTAAAACATAATAACATTCTTCAATGTGTAAGCAGTTACAGTTGATCTTGGAGGTAGCCACCTTGGTCAATGATCCCATTTAGAGGATGTGTGATGATTCAAGGCCTTCATTGTGGCCCATGAGCCCAAGAAGCTTCATTTGGCATATCAGTCCCTTGATTTCCTCCCTCATCCTTTATGAAGGCCTTGAGACCCATTCTTGGTGCACAAATCCTCGTTATATGATGGTTTTTGCTTTCTGAGAATGACCTTTTTTTAGGATATTACTAGATTATCAGCTGGAACTATGCCCTAGCATGCATGCCTCGGTTGAAACTCTGCCCTGGCTGGAACTGTGACTCGGTTGGAACTCTGCATCGGCCGGACCTCTGCTCTGATTGGAATTCAGCCCTGCTGGAACTCTACCCCGATCGGAACCTTTCCCCTGGCAATGTTCCAACCGGGGCAGAGTTCTAGCCAGGGTTGGAATTCTGCCCTGCTGGAGCTCTGCCTCGACCAGAACCTTTCCCCTGGCAACGTTCCAACCGGGGCAGACTTCCAACCAGGGCAGAGTTCCAACCAGGGTAGAGTTCCAACCGGGGCAAAGTTCCAACCGAGACAGAGTTCCAGTCGGGGCAGAGTTCCAGTCGGGAAGATTTCCTGTCGGGGCAGAGTTCTCTTCAGGGTGAAGTTCCAGTCGGGGCAGAGTTTCGACATGGTGGTATGCATGATGTAAGCAACATCTTCTCTTCGCTTTAGATCTTATTGGTAAGGGGAAAAGTTCCAACTGGCGCACTGGCACCACTCTTTGTAAATGGGGAAAAGGCGTTGCTGAGATGGGTATCGTGGGTTACTCATAGGTGAAATGTGGTGGTGAAAAAAAACTAATAAATTATCCATCCTTACTCATTTTCAACTCCAATATTTGAGGAATTTAAGGCAAATACTGAGACACTTATCCCGTAACACGATGTTGATGAGAATTAGGTGTTACAAGCATATTTTATGGGTTTATATTTTGTTTGTTTGCATTATATAGGAATCTTTTTTTTTGTTACTGTTTGATCATGGGATGGACTTGTGATTGGTTACACTAATGTTTATTACACAAGCAATGCCTATATGTGAGTCTAATGGATTATCATGTTTTGAAATAATAAAATCTTTAGACGACTGGAATTTTGGCAGGTCAATGATGACTGGTTTATAATGCGTTTGACTGGTTTATAATGCGTTATGTGTAACTTGGGTTATCATGTCTCTATTATAAATTTTGTCATAAGTAGGAGTTCATATATTGTCAATATTTTAATATTAACAAGTGATCTATTTGGAGCTTTGTGATTTTAATGTGGAAGCCTATTTATGCTTACTAGGAAGTAGTGTATCGAGTTTGCAAAGAGCATGCTATTTTAAATTTTAATTTTCTATCATTGTAAACTTTGCTTACGAAATTTTATCCATGGCCTAAAAATATTTTTATCTAGGTTATTCATTTTGTTATTGTTATTGTTTCTGCTCATTAAAATTTATTTTGATATGGTTTTCTTTTTCCTGCTTCAGTGGAAGAAGTATCACATCCAGTGGGAAAAGAGACCAGGTTGCTTTACGAGTTGTAGTAATTGCACCTCGAGTGTTTTGCAAATGTTTTTCATAATCTTGGACTAGCATTTAGATTGAAAATTCACTTCTTTCATATGTTTCAATTTCAATCACATTTGATCTTCAAAATTTTATTTGAAAAACAAGGTTTCTAAATCTGTTCTTAGAAGGTGTCTAGAGGTTGATTTCGTTTTGATAGTTTCCATTTAGTTCTATACTTAGTAAAAAAAAATTGTATCTTTTTTGTCAAGGTACAAGTTTTGTATCGGTGCTTTTGAATGCTTTTATTCTATTAACATAAGAATTACAGGGGTTTATTAATTTTTTCTTTGAACTTATTTCACGGTATGTATCTATATGATCCTTCCACTTACAAAGTGCTAGAATGAAGGGATGTTTTATTCGACTAAGTCCTTTCTGACAGTTTTCCAGGATCTTTCCCACTAGTTTCTACAGATGTTTTCTAAACATTTTTAACATATATTTTTCCTTCACTCTTTGATGATGATTATCCTCCTAGGAGGGTTTACTCAAGCACTCTTTCTACAGTGACAAGTTAGATGGACATTGATGGTTATACTCTTACCGACTAACCTAGATTATCTTCTTCTATACTGATTGTACCTCCTATGCTCCAAAAACTATGCAATTGAATAATGTTGAATATATTCCACCATCTACTCTAGAAAGGCCAAGGCCTATGTCCAAATGGGCTTCTACTTATTTAGACTCTGGCAATTTCTTTCCTAAAGATGAACTTGGTCATTGTTGGCATTTACCTACTACAAAGGTCTTCTCAATCCATTTAATGATCTTAAAACAAAAATAAAGTATCTTGCAGATATGTGACAATGAATTTATTGATGGTTTGAATTGCTATATGTTTATTTTCAATTTGAGATTTTAATTGTGCAGGTTGTTCATAATTGTTGTTGCCAATAGAATTTTCTCCAGCAATTAAAGCTGGAACAACTCATTAACATGGAAAGCAAATACACACATCCCTCTGCATGGATTCATGTGGAACAATTTTAAATTTTGGGGTTAAAGAGAGAGTTAGAATTTGGAGAATTGATGTACATCATGAAATGTATAGGTGGTGATATGACCTAATTTGCTATGCTTTAATAGATAATATAGGTAAAACTCGACAAAGTGTCTCGTCGCCAACCCCAACACATCAAGCTATATAAGCCAACTTATGATTTGGACCTTCATGTTTTTTTCCTTCTTCTATTGTTGTTTCTTGATTACATATTGTGTTTTTCTTTTACTCATGGCTTTATTTTTTTGTTGTTGTTTTCTTTGAATTCATCTTCATAGTTGTCATTTTTCATTATGAGAGTAATTACTCTTTCTTCTTGTAAAATCACATTTTTTTTATTCCAAGAACAAACTATGTTCAAGTATTTCATATTCAATTTGTGTTTTGATGTTTGCTTGTAATTCTAATAGGATTTATTTCTCTACAAGTATCAAAGAACAACTAGAATTTATTCACATGTGCTTGCTTTGATCATTATGTGCTTTTTGTGCAGTTCCTCCAATCAACTATTCACATCTATCTCCAAGTCAACTGCAACAATTTGTCAAAACAAAAAGATTCAAAAACAAATTTACAATTTGCAAAAGGGAAAGGGTCATTGTTATTTCAGAGCATGGGGATTCAATCTTCATGTACATGAACTCCTTATGTTGGTCTGAAATGTTTCCAACACCATCTTTTTATGTTGAATCCTACATGGGATTATTATTGTTCATTTCATACTTCTATTAGCATCAAACATGTTTTTACTTTTTATAGTTGTTACACCATCAATTATAACAACGCATTGGAAATGCCAAATTATTAAAACCAATTGGCATTGCTCTAGATTTAAAAAGCAAAGATATCTCATACTTGTTATTTTGTAAAAGTGTGAAGTTCAATAAACTGTTATATATTCTGATTTGAACTCTGTTGAAGGTAACCTTGTTGCATATATGTTATTTTTGACAATATTTCTTCTTAGCTCTATAATTCATAAAAAATTATGCCTGCTAATTATATAATACTTTAGGAAATTAAAACCCACCAAGCATAAAAAGTTTCACGTTAAGCAACAATACATACCAAAAAAGAAAAAGAAGGAAATTGAAATCTAGAAGCATAAATCTCAATTCATCATCTTCTATTAAAAGTCCAACAACCTTGGATTAAAAATTTCATTAAAATCTCTTAAACAAAATAATAAATAAACAAAAAAATTTAAAATTCTTGGAGATGTTCTCGGAGTCTATCAAATATAAACCTCAATTTATGACTCATATCTACAAGTATAAATCTCAATTTATGGTTCATATCTACAATTTATGGTTTATATCTACAATAGCTCATATCTACAAGTATAAATATCAATTTATGGCTCATATCTGCAATTCTGTTTAAAAATCCAACAACCCTGGATTAAAAACTTCATTAAAATCTCTATAATATAAATAAGAAATTTAAAATTCTTAAAAATTTCATTTTAAGAAAAAATTGCTTTAGTATGTCTCTACAATATAAATAAGAAATTTAAAATTATTAAAAATGTCATTTTATGAAAAAATTGCTTTAGTATGAGCGTCTCTTTAATATAAATAAGAAATTTAATATTCTTAAAAATTTCATTTTATGAAAAAATTGCTTTAGTATGAGCTTAATTGTGAGCCCGAGGGATTTTTTTTTTGCTTAGTCTAGGAATAATTGTTAACCGGAATAATAGACTTTGATATTCAAATCAAAATATTCCATATTTATCCAATAATAATAGATACTAAGTATAAAATAGTTCCTTTTGTAAAATGGATGATTGGGGCTGTAAGTTTTGGATGGTTGGACTTGTGGTTGTGATTGTTTTCACTTAAATTTAAAATCTATATAATTACTGCGTGCTGGATTTCAAGCAATTTGAAATCCAACTGCTTGCTGCACAACACGGATGGCATTAAAGTTTGAAATCCAACTGCTTGCTCCACAGCCCCGATGGCATTAAAGCTTAAAGCCTGGGCATAGCCACAGGCCCGTTGAATTTCAAGCCTAAGAAAAACATACAAAAGAAAACAAACATGTTCTTGTTGGATAAACATCCCAAAAATTAACCAGCCATTGCAGGGCATTGAATTTCAGGCAACTTGAGATTCATCTGTCTACTGAATTTCAGGCAACTTGACATCCAACTGCTTACTGCACAGCCTCGATTTTAAATTCAAGTTGCAGCAAGCCTCGATTTTAAATTCAGGCAACTTGAGATCCAACTGCTTGCTGCACAGCCTCCATTACATTAAAGCTTAAAACCTGGCATCAAGCTGGTTATTATTGATAGCCAAGGCAGCAGGATGGTTATTATTGATGGCCAGATGAACACGGTTTACACTAGTTCAATTCACCGCCCTGAAGTTTTATTTATTTTGAAATAAAAAAACTTTTAGAAGGTTATGACTAAATAGCAGATTAATTTGTGTAAACATATTATAAAATGTTTAGAAAAGGAAAGATACGCTATAAATTCCACACAGTTCTTTAAAAATCTTTAAATAAAGAGAAAATAACAGCGTCAAAATGTTCACAAGATTTTAACAGAACCAGAGAGGTATTATATTAACATCTGCCACAATGTACATTCGATCGATCAAGACTCATCTCAACTTGCAAAACCCCTAAACTAATTTCTACTTTTCACTTGCAGAGATATCTATATTTTTGACATCGCCATTGGAGACAGCGTCCGGTTTAACCTTGGGGACATTCACACTCAGAACACCGTTCTCCAATTTTGCAGAAATGCCATCCGCATTCACATTATCTGGCAGCCGAAATTGCCTCATAAACCGTCCGTTAGACCGTTCCACCCGGTGCCACTGGTCAGTATCCTGCACATCTTCTTTGTGCCTTTCTCCACTTATGCTCAAACTCTTATTGTCTACCAATTCGATTTTCAATTCTTCCTTCTTCAGCCCTGCACAAATACATTCAACGGAGCCGCAAGTTATTTAATTGATGGGCTGCAAGTAGAAAAACAGGGCAATTTAAAAAAAGAAAAGCGCGACTTACCGGGCAAATCCACGGTGAAAACATGAGCTTTGGGGGTTTCCTTCCAGTCAACCCTGGTGTTGGCCATGGCCTGTGCGTCCCGTGAGAAGGAAAAGGTTGGGCTGTCTAACGCTCTGCCGAAGTCGAATGTGTCCCAGATTCTAGAAACAGGTACCCAGGGATCGAGCAGGCTACTGCGCTCCCAAGGATCCCACAGGCTGCCGGCTCTGGATGGACCGAAGAAAGGAGTCAAGGCCATTCTTTCAAGCTTGGTTTAATATTAGAATAGCACAAACCGAGCAAATCCCGATAATTAAATAGAGTAAATGCGCGCTGATATGAAGCAGAGGAAAACCGATGATACAATCGTTGAATGCAGAAAAAAAAAACGAAAAAGAAATTTATAGGCTTGAAATCACTTGGTGGAATCGCGTTTACGAGATGGTTCCAGAGACGCTCAGAATTATCGAAGTTTCCAGCGTTTCAGCAACAATCAAAGTTTCCAGAACTGGATATGTGATGCAGAAAAGAGAGGTTGAAAGGTTTTCTTTTAGGAGTAAGGGCAGGCGGGATGGTTGTTTGAAATGTGCAGGGAGGGAGAGGTTGGTGGCAAATTAAATGGATGGACGGGGATGGCCACGGCGACGGCGACTGACGGAGGGAGACGACGAGCGGGATAACGGCGATGGAAGGAGTTGGCGAACGGGGTGAGGAGTTGGCGAACGGGGTGGGGAGAACAGGCGGCCGGCAACGGAGAGGAGGGGTCGCCGGTGGCCGAATAGTCAGCGCAACGATTGCCGCCGGGCAAAATTGTCGCGTCGGTAGCTTACTCCTATTGTTTTTCCCATGAAAATCTATAATGTCTTGTCATCTTTCAAAATAAACCAGTATCCCGTCGTCAAATCATTAAATCTCACCTAAACAATTATGGATCATCTCGGTGTAAATCAGCCCCCATCCACTTGTCATAGTGGGATAAGTAGTTTATATATTGAAAGAGGTGTCAAGACCACATGGCGGCAGTTGATAGCCTACAAAACTTGTTGACATTTAATCACTAGGAACGCAATAAGACCAAAACTAATTGGGTAATAATTTCAAATTTCAAGCAAAGCGCGACCCAATCCAAAATTAAAAAATATGCAACATGCAAGAACCGATGACCTTTGAATACATTCTTTCTAATTAATAGTTGACAAACATTTTTAGATAACCTCACTGTCTCCAAATATTTGAAGGATTGAACAATATCAATTCTCAACTGGCGTGACAATTTGTGTAGAATTTTTGGAATGAAGCAACCAAGGTTGTTACATCGAATTTACTATCATGGAATAAACAATTGTCAATGCAACAGGGTTGTCAAGGTTGTCACTAGATGGAAAACCATGGTATAAATACTGCACCAAGAGATCAAATACTTGGCATGCGAGGGGAAATCTTCCCTTTGCATGGTGTACCATTTTCCATTTTTGGCATAATAAGAAGAAATAGGAAAATCAACTTACAATTATTCTTGTGGAGATATCTCAAGGTAGGTTTAGCGAGGTAAATAGAAACAATTGGATCATCGTTATATGACTAGTGCAAGCATTTTTTATAATATTACGATCTCATATTGAAAATTAAAGTAAGGATATGAAATCTAGAGACCCACTACCATGTATTACCATTTCCTATCGCATGGTAAGAAGTCTTTGATACATTCTATCTTTTGTGGCCTCATGCATATTTTGTTTCGCAAATGGTAACAAATATATCATGACTTTAAATGATTATTACACCAAGATGTATTGGATTAATTTGTTGAAAGATAAATCTCTAGCCTTAGAAACATTTAAAAAATTTCATGTATGGATTCAAAATGAAGCACAATCTCATATTGCTTACTTTCATATAGATAATAAAGGAGAATATACATTTAATGAATTTGATGCCTATCTTAAAAAACATTGGATTATACATCTTATTGGTTTTGGAGCCTGGTCTTCTTGATTCAGAGGTGTTATTGTTCAGCCGTGTTTGTACCCCAATTTTATTATACACTCGTCCCAGCATTGGGGTGTGGGGAAAGTGTCCCCAAGAAAGGGGGTTCGGGGGCAAAGCCCTCGGAAGAAATTTTTGGGATGTTTGTTGGCCAACATTTACGGGCCCATGGTATTGGGTGACCTTTGATATTTTCCCATGGTAATTGCCCTATAAAAAGAAAGCATTATAATACAGTTGTGTATCGTATTGTTGCATTGTAAAAGCGATCTATGTGATTGTGTGATAGATAATTTGAGAGAGTGGAGAGGAAGTGCAGTGGGTTTGTTGCATTTTGTGTCCCTCCATTTGTTTTGCTGGATGGTATAATAAAGGACTGGAAATTTCTGTGTTGATGTAACCCATCTTGGGTTAACCACGTTATATCTGTCTCTCTTGTAATGTGTTTTAATATTTGCATCATGTTTATTGTTTATTGTGTATTGTTATTGCTTTGCGATATTGTTTTTCTAACAAATCTATTGTTCCATACATCCTCAATGAAATGGCGTGGTGGAAGGAATGGATAAGACACAATTGAATATGGTACACTCCATGCTATTTTTTCAAGAATGTAAAATTAATGTTTTGGGGTGATGCAATTTTATGCACACTCTATTAGAGAAATAAAAGTCCATATCATGCTCTTACCAAGAATACTCCATATGAAATGTGGTATGGTGGAATTTCTTTACTGGGGCATATTAGGGTCTTTGGATCCACCTGATATGCCTTAATTAATAAGGAATTAAGAATCAAAACTAGTGCAAGGAGTTGAAAGTGCATACTCTTGGGGTACTCAAACACCACCAATGCATATCATTTTTTATGAAGAGTTAAACAATATGTTTATTCTTTCTAGAGAAATGATTTTTATTGAAATGAATAAAAATGACATGACAATTAAGAGACAACATGATTATATAGATTAATTTACCCATGTAAATACATTTCATGAATATGATAGTCAGGTTCCACATCTTAAAGGGGGCGATCTATAATTTATATGACTATTTTTAACCATGAATTTATTTTTTCATGTGAATGATTTTAAAATAGTAAATTAGTTGTGGAAGACTTTTAAATAGAAATTCTTTTAAACATAATACAAATAATAAAATTAATGCAAATCAACACAAACGCAAACCATAAACTAAAGACTTCCAATTAAAAATGAAGTTCGGCACTCAAAGCCTACGTCTCTCGGTCCTAGTTTCCATTAGAACCATTTCAATTAATTTCTTCAAATGTTACAAACTTACAGAGAACTCTCAAATATTTTTTTGTCACTTATAGACTACACCAATGCTTAATTAGCTTTTCCATGGAACTCCCATAACACATTATATGAAAACTTGTCTCTTGTGTTATATGAAACCACCTCAAAATCGTTCCACAAATTCTTGCACTCGCAATGACCACAATGATCAATATTCTCAGTGTCAACTTTGAACTTTTGAGCTCAAACAAGCTCTCTGAACTCAATTTATAAAATAATTATTTATGTCTTTCTCTTTGTCACTATGTGTCGATCCCCTTATCCATGTCCAAATTGCATTGATAAATAGCAAACAAGACTGATTTTTGGATCTGTAGGAGCAACATCCAATTAGGTATGAAATTAGATTCTTTTTCCCAAATTATCACTTAGGATAATAACAAAGATCGAATGCATTCAATCTTAGAGGCACAAATTATGGATCATATCAAAGATTCTGTCTTAAAATGTCTTTGTCTAGTTAAAAACAAAATTTGTAGTAGTAACTTCCAAATTCAATCTGGGTTGCTGATGTAGATCAGTTGTGGATATTCTATATCGACGATCTCAACCATTCTGATGCTAACTATGCCGATATCAATCGATCCGATTTCGATTGTTCCGATACCGACTATCGGAAGTTGGAATTGTCACACCAATTTCTTTAAATACCATCACAACTACCAAATCCTTACTGCTTTGATCATGACATTCAAAGTCAAAAGTCGACACAAGAAAGTCAACTTCTCCAATTTTCTTCCCAATGTTTGATTCTCAACTATGGAATTTTGAACTAGGCCTTGTTTTCGTCTTCCATGTGTTCACATATTATTGGTCAACATATCAAAACTTCAAGATTTGATATCTTCCACATCTAAAGTTCTTTTTTAATGAAATTGGTATACAAGCTTTATACAAAAAATTTCCTCCTATCAACATTTGAAGTCTTTAAATTTTTGGTGATTTAACAGATCCACCTAGATCAAGGGGAATCCCTATCTTGAATGAATCTTTGGAATTTCCTTTTGGAGCATTGTCTCCCTATCGTGAATAAGTTCTTGCCACTTCACGAGAGCATGATGTTCAATTGGATGATGTGATTAAAAGGATTTGAAGAATGAATATTGAGGAGAATGAACCACCACTAGTTGATCAACCTAGAACATAAAAAATATTCCAAAGTGGGCCATGAAAAAACTTGAAAGTGTTGATCCTCATGAAGTTATAAGGATCAGAACCAAAATTTTGACAAAACAAGAAGATGGAGGTGATATATATTATTAAAATTTAGGTAATGTAGATGATATTGATGTTTCATATGATTATGAATTGAATTTATTTGTTAACCTTGAGCTAACTTTCTTTGAATAAGATGATTCTCATGATGAGTGGAAATAATCCATTTATAATGAATATGATTCTCTCATCATGAATGGGACATGGTAGTTAGTAAACCATTCATTTGGAACCATACCTACTGGATGCAAGTGGATCTACAAGAACATGTACAAATCATATTGCTCACTTGAAAGCATAAGAAGAGGCTTGTGGAAAAGGTATTGAACAGAAAGAAGGCATTGACTATGAGGACACTTTTTTCCCATATAAGAATGGGATACCATTCATACTCTATTGGCTTTGGTTGTAAAGAATGGATGGAAATTTCATGAAATGCATGCTAAAAATACTTTCTTAAATAGAGACTTGAAAGAGAATGTATTTGTTTCTCATCGAGAAGGATGTTTATGAAGGAACAAGAACAAAAGGTATGCAATCTCATGAAGTCTTTGTATGGTTAGAAATGAGGACCTCGCACGTGGTACAAAAGGATAACTTGACAACTTCTGAAAATGAATTTCAAACACTTTAATATTCATGATGCAATTATGTTTGACAAAAATGTTAAAAGATTCATTGTATATCTTCTAGTGTTTGTGGATTATATGTTGATGATAGAGAACAATGAAAACTACATTCTATCCATTAAGAAAGAATTGAAGAAAGGTTTTGAGATGAAAAATTTGGGACAACTTATTTTCTACTTGGGTATTGAAGTGACTTAAAATCCAAAGTTTATATTCATCTCCTAGAAGAAGTACATTGAAGAGTTGTTGAACATGTTTGGCATGAGAGAGTCTCTCTCTACTCTAATGGAATAAAAGTTGAAGCTCACATCAAAAGAGAGAATAAATTTGAGGATGCAACCAAGTATAGACAACTTGTGGGGAATAGTATCTACTTTAGTATCACTCAATGAGACATTTCAATTTTTGTTGACATCCTTTCTAGGTTCATAAGGATGTTGGTCTCGTGCAAAAAGAGTTCTAAGTTACTTAATGAAGGGGAGAGGACTTTTTACTCAAATATTCTAACCTGGATGACCTCAATTTGATTGGATATTTTGATAAAGAGAATGAAGTATTACACTTTCTACCACATGAGTCTTGGATCAACAACTATACAAAGAGTCTTGGTTCATGCAAATAGTATGTTCAACATTCCACAACAAAAAAAGACTATATTGTTAAACAAAAAACAACATTAAAAACCGTGTGACTTTTTGCAATCAAGTTGTACCATATGATCTAATATCATGTAAAGACCAAAACTATTCATTTAAGACCTTGTTCAATAATTAAGCAAATGGCAAACATAAAAGAAAAAATAAAATAAATATCTTGCACTCACGAAGACAGCTACACACCCCAGAAGTAAAGAGAGAAAATTAGATACTCATTCTATTTTTAAATATTATAAATATATTTGAAAAGCTCAAAATTCATAACTGGAAGTGGAGGGCGAGAAGTCAATTCTCCTTGTATAAATAAATGATCCCTTACGTTTTAAAAATGTTTTGTGGAGCCCCTTGATGATCCGTGTTAATTGTGAATACCAGTTTAGATTTTAAAAATGTTTTGTGAAGCCGCTTTGAAGAGGGTTGGGATTTGCTCTACAAGTTGAGTTGACTAAAATTATCCAGTTCTAAACATACATTTGCAATTTTCATAAAAATTCCAATCAAAACTTATAATTTTAAACTTACTTAAAAAATAATAATTTTTATGACTAAATTTATGGATGGATGAATTTGAGAGCACAGTTAGTATGAAAGTAGGTGTTGGAATAGATTGTTCTTGGTCTCACCCAAAAGTAACCGAGTAAACTATCACCTAAAGGAGTCACATAGACCCAGATCAGGTAGATAGGTTACTCCATTTAGTTATAATAGGATGCTACCAAATAATGTTGACGATGACCATTCAATAGTAGTGCTGGGTTTGATAACGTTCATGGAACAAATCACAGTAATGAATGCTGCAGCTGTTTTGAATAGTAAATGTGGTAGAGGAAAATGTATTTAGTTATTGACTGAATATGAAAGGATCGGTTTTCAGCAAACAGTAAACGTAGTGGTTGGTAGAGAAAAATGTATTTAGTTATTCATTTTGAATATGAAAGGCTTGATATTCTGAAAACAGAAATGAAGTTTTGAATATTTAAATGTGGTCGAGTTGGTACAGAAAAATGTATTTAAGTGAATATGAAAGGCTGGATATTGTTCTACGAACAACTAATGGGGACATCAATATATCAGCATTGCCAGTAATTCAGTCTGATGTCAATTGCCAGTAATTCTCGTTTATGGAATGGAGGAGAAAGAACTGATTATAATTATGATGAGCCCATGTGCTATGAAGATAAGTGAGACCCCACTGGCAATCAGAAAGACAGACAGTAAATGTAAATGGCAGCAACAGTTTGTTGTGGCCATCCAGTCCATTAAATGGCATGTATAAACGAAATGATAAAAGACTTGAGTCGGCTACAAAATTAGAAAAATAACACAGCTGTCGTTGATGAAAGGACTTATTGAATTTGGTATTTGCTTTGTCTTATTCCAGGAAAAGGTTATATAATTTAAGTCAGTGATGTATATGAGGAAAAGGTTATATAATTTAAGTCAGTGATATATATGGACGTTATTTTAAGTAGCCATGGTGATATATAATATATTTTGGAAGTTTGATTGTGTGTGGAGTTAGTGGCAATCGAGGTGAACAAAAATGGAATGTATATGGAAGTTATTTTAAGTGGCCATGGTGATATATAATATATTTTGGAAGTTTGATTGTGTGTGGAGTTAGTGAGATGAACAAAAATGGAGTAAAAATGTAATATCAGAAAACATAATCTTTTATAAAATATGATGTTTTTTATATATATTTTTATAAAATATGATATTTTATAGATGATAAAATCTAGATTTTATATGAGAAATATTAATATTTAATTAGTTTAAAAGAATAATGCATGGTAATATGATCAGAACCATAAAGTTGAAGGGTTATGAATAATTTAGTCATCTCAGATTAATGATATTGTAATTAGATGAAGAAGAAACAATGTTGTAATGTTTTTATTTCAAAAAAATGTATGAGATGTATTTTGGCATACAATAAACTTTCTTAAATTTTTATTATAGTTAAGAATAAAGTTGTAAATATTGATATCATTGAACAAAACGAAGATGAAGCTAAAAACAAAAATACTAAGTCATCTTTAAAAGCCATCTACACAAATAACCAACCATATATTTATAAACATATCTTTATTTGAATCTACACTTGGAAAAAGGAAAAATAATGTTAAAAATAATAAAAGAGTGTCAATATGTGGAAGATAAGAACTAGATCAAGGATGTTAAAAGTAATAAAAGATTATCAATATGTAGAAGATAAGAACCATATCAGCTTGTAAAATTAGAGGCATCCTAGGGATATGATGGAGGAATAATATGATGGAGGAATAACAAGAACGACCAGTTAAATATGAAGAAGACATTAATGGGTTCATTAATTAAAACCAATAATTGAGCCAACAACCTCGTGGAGTTTTGTATGAGGTTTTGTAATCTAAGAAGAATTTTGCATGAGGTTTTGTAATCTAAGAATGCATCAAGATAGCCATAGGCGATTAAAAATGAGTGTTGTATAAGAAAATATTCCATTGTTATCATTAAATGGTTACATGCCACATGTTGAATTGATATGGAAAACTTGTGTGTGCCTGGTTATCTAGGTGTCTTAGGTGTCTTTGTAAGTGGTGTAAGTGTCTTTATAGATGTTAGTATGTCCATAGAGTTATAGTTGATAAACCATGTACCATTATTTGTCTCAAATGTACAATGAGTTCCAAGTTGCTACATATATGAAAAGATGGAATTATGATGACTATGACTATAAAATCACATTTTAAAGGAGGATGAAAGTGTGTGAAGCATATAAATGATGTAGGTAAAAGATAATTTGTTAGTGGGCTAATATTTTTGTGATGTTGTAAACCATTTGAAATGTGTGTTGAACTTGATTTGAAATCATGTAATGTTGTTTTGAAAGTGTGAGATATATGATTGATTGTAAGTGACATTGAGAGTCTGGATCCATGTTTTTCACTTGATTATTCAAGCATATTTGTTTTATTTTAGTAACTTATGACCATGAAGTTAAGGTCAAATGAATCATATGTGATATAAGTTGTGTAACTAACCAATAGGTAGTATACCTATGTCAACTTGATATTAAATTTAAGTAGAACTCACATAGATTAAATTAGTGCAAGTACAAAAGGAAGGATAAAAAAGTTCAACCTTGAAGCTCTTGATGAACAAAGCTCAAATAAATGTGTAATGTCAAAAAAATAAAACTTATATATCCTTATTATTTTGTAATAAATAAGGTTTTGATAAAACATTGAGAAAAAATTATTTATAAAAAACATACGAAACAAATAAAATACTCTTAATAGCCAATCCACAATACCCAAAGAAACCCAAATATAAAGTTTGGGCCAATCTACGATGATGTAACCAATAACTAAAACATAAGACAATAAAGATTATTGATTATTGATAACTAGCAAGCACTCAAAATTAAAAATGAAGCAATGGGAATAAGCTAAACTCTAGACCATTTACACCTAAAATCTTGTGAGTTTTCTAACCAAAATCCGACCAAAATTATTTAAAGCCTAATTAAACAATGTAGTAAGACCAAAGATACAAACAAAGACTGTTGAAGAAGCTAACTTAACTTACCTTCTGTAATAAGTGAATCAATGACTTGTTGAACATGTAACTAAGAAAAGTGACATCATTAAATAATGAGCACTTGCAATGTTGACAATATGGTAAAATAATAATAATAAGCATTGCAATAATGAGAATAAGAATGATTGAGCACATTAATTGATTAAAAAATAAAATATTAATAAAGAATAAAAACAAGCCATGAAATATTAAAAAAGGAGTAAGCTGCGGACGCGATTTTGCCCAGCTACAATCGTGGGGCCGACCCTCCAGCCACCAAACCGGTCTACTTCCTCGTCGCCGGTACCCAGTGGATCCCCAAAACCCATTAGTTTAACTTCGTTTCTAGTCGGGTGGTCCATCGTCGCAGTTAACCCCACCGTCCATCGCCGTCTCCCCATTCAAACAACACTCCCGCGCAACGAAGGATGGCTCTTTGCACTTCAAACGAACACTCTCGTAGTTAACAGGAAATCCTGCGCTCTGTGGGAGACCATTGGCCAAGCCCTGCGTGCATGCTAAACACAATATTATGTTAATATAGCTCTGTAGCAACCAGTACGTAGATATGTTCAGGAAACGAAGGCAATGTCTGGGATCTTAAGGGGAGAAGGCTCTGCAGACAATACCTGCTCATATTCATATTGGATTTCCGTAAAGTAATCCTTGAAAGCTAAAGCACTTTTTTTTTGCATTTTCACATTTACCCTCGGCCTAGAATGAATTCAGAGCTTCCAGTTATTTTCATATGGGATATCTTATACCTGGAGCATAAAGAAATGCCTTGTGGATCCTTGGACGCGTTGTATAGAAGAGATGATAATGAAATAGGGTTGGCTTCACAAGGTAAGAGTCCCGGGAACCTCTTGCTCTGTCGGTTTTTTAATATTTCCACGAGCTTCTTCCCTGTTTTCTTTATCATTCTCTCATGATTTCTTATCAAAACAATATGCTATTATGTACAGGAATTATTTCTTTTGATTTAGTTAAAATTGATTTCCATGTGAATTGTCACCAGCTGCACGAATCACCGTTAATTTTAGATCAGAATTCTGGGATGAACACGTGAATTCACATTTCTAAATCCTGCGCTTTCATGTTATGTGAACTGGATTCGCCTCCATTTGGATTGGCAGTTTGACTTACTTAAGGAGGTAAATCTACTTACATGTTTAGTCCGTTGTTGAACATTTCTAATCTATCAATTATAGTGGTTTTCACATATTGAATACATAATCTGCAGATGCCCTCCAGTCTTAAACATCTGGAGTTTGATGGAAAGCTACATTCCAATACTGTCTTTGAAATATCTTCCAGTGATCCTCAATAGCGCCAAATTTTGGGAACACTTGGATTAATCAATTTCACAGGTTTGAAACAATGTCTGAAGAGTTATGTGATCAGAGAAGTTGTTTTAAAAAACTCACTCCTTGCCGTTAACATTTATAAAGAAATTTCCGGGATCAATTTTAAAGCTTCAATGTTTAAGAGGTTGTTGTTTTGGTTCACAACAGTTGTCACAAGAAGAAGATTGCATATTTATAAAGAAATTACTGGGATCACTTTTAAAGTTTCAATGTTTAAGAAAAGTTTCAATGTTTAAGAAGAAGAAAATTGCACATTCATAAAGAAATTATAGGGATCAATTTTAAAGATTCATTGTTTAAGAGGTAGTTGTTTTAGTTCACAAGACTTGCCAGAAGATAATGCATCGAGTTCAGATTTTGGATCATTGAGTTCTTTGCAAACCCCGGATCTTTCAGATCATTGAGTTCTTTGCAAACCCTGGATCTTTCATATTGTGAAACTATAGATGAACTACCAAGATCAATTCCAAAGCTTCAAGCATTAAAAGAATTGACCATGGTTGGGTGTTTGAGTTTGAAGCGGTTGCCAAAAGATTTTGGTTTATTGGGTTCATTGGAAAAGCTCGATCTTTCATCTTGCTCATCTATAGAGGAACTACCTGAATCAATTTCAAAGCTTCAATCTTTAATAGATTTGAACATGCGCAACTGTTCAAGTTTGAAGGGGTTTCCAGAAGATTTTGGATCATTGCGTGCTTTGCAAACACGTGATTTTTTGTATCGTTTATCTATTTAAAGGAACTATCAAGGTCACTTCTGGAGCTTAAACATTCAAGAGAATTGAAAATGGTTGGGTATTTGAGATTGAAGCGATTTCCAGAAGGTTTTGAATCATTGAGTAATTTGCAAACATTCAATCTTTCATATTGCTCATCTACACAGGAACTACCAACATCACTTACAAACATTCAATATTTAAGCTTATTGAGCGTGGATGGATGTTCAAGTTTGAAGCGCTACGAGTTTGACAAATTGAAATTCAATCTTTAAGCTTATTGAGCATGGATGGATGTTCAACTTTGAAGCACTATGAGTTTGAAAAATTGAATTCTTTGCATCAAGAGCTTTCGTCATGTTATTTTACCCAAAAATCACCATGATGAATTGCAAAGCTTCAGTCTTTTTAAGGAATTGAAGACAATTATGCAGTCCAAGGTTACTAAAAGGTATTTTATCATAGACTTCATTGCAAGTAGGATATCTTTTAATTTGCAATTCTATAGAGAAGCTAGGATCAATTTCAAAACTTTATTTATCAAGTAAATTGATCATATATATGTGTTCTGTATTTGAGGTGGGTGCCTAAAAAATTTGGAAAGTTTTTGGATGATGGAGTCCTTTGGAAATACCTCTTATTTCCAGATCATTGACAGAGATTGTTGTAACTACTACAAGATTTTAGATCATTGATTTTGTTAAGAATAATCCAATTCGAATATCCAAATATTAATCCCTTTCCACTTAAAATGCTACATGAGATGTTATATCTCATAAAGTAAAAATAATTAACCTATAAAAGAAGTTGCACCCAAAAGTAGACATTTTTCCATTGCCATTAGTGATCAAATTTGAAGCACTCATTGTTCTGAAGGACCTTTTAACATCTTCATAGAAGTGCATTGAATAATTTCTCTTTGGAAAATAAAAACATGATTGAATATTTGAAACTTATGGTGGAATGTATCTATGAATTTTCAAAGTGATATAATATCTCATACATGAACTTGGTAGCTGGTAGGTGCTACTGGTAGTGTTGGTTTCCTTTACATCTTAGTGATATTAGCTTTCCACTGATATACATTGGTATACTTATCATTACTCATTCCATTGTTAATTTTCATATTCAGAGTTGTGAACATTACTTTAGTGGTGGAACTTTCTATAAAGACTTACCTAAGTAGTTGGTTTTGAGCAATGAAAAAGTATGTCCAAAAAATGTATTTTTAAGTTTTGAGGTTATGATTTTTTAGTAATTGTTTTGGCAATACCGCCTCCTTGTATTTTACTAGTAGAGGCCAAAGTAGTTCATAAATAAAATTTTAGGGAGAGAGATTGTGTTTGGTTTTGGTAATAGTGTTTTAAGTTTTATGTATTTTACAAATATAGTTGTAAATAGTTCTGAAAATAAGATTTAGGTAAATTGTATGTGATAAACTTGTTTTACATATGTGATATTGAAACCCTCATTACATTTAAAAAAAAAAGTATGACTATAATTTATTTTATTTTGTGATAATTGAAATAAGTTAAATAAAAAGAAATCTCATCCACACCAACTTTTCATGTTTTTCAACTTTTAGATGAAACCTCATTCTCAAAATTAAATATTTTCTCATTAATCTAGAAAAATTAGTGTGTCTGCTAGATCCCAAGCTAAACAACATTCAAATGTTGGAAATATAGATATGAAATAAGTAGGAAGAACTGCCATGATAAGAGGCTGGTGCATTTATGATGGCATTTGGAGTCGTGTGTTGAACCATCTACCAGAAACTTTGTTCATTTTTCTCCCTAAGTGTTCCCATTCAAAGGATGTTCCAATACCCGATGTTCCTACTACCTTTAAGGGATATGTTTCATATCTATGTTACGCCTCTCTAATGCATCCAACGCTACAGCTATTATGGTTATAACCATCTCTGATGTCAGCTCTTCAATTTCTGTGAATAACATTTCTTCTTCCAACGTCTCTACAACTACTCTCCCTATCTTGAGTAATGAGAGAAATGAACTTATTGTACATTTGGTATCTCTTTGGGGAATTTTTTTTTTTGTCTCTAGCAGATTTGAACATGATCTCTGGTGCCCTACAAGTTACACTGACGATCTTCCTATTTCCAAGGATGAACCTTATCTTCCTAGTTCAAGAAACCATTCTCAAAGGGTTGTATAAATGATGAACTCACTTCTAAGATACTAGTTTGCTACAACTAGCACTAATGGCCATAGGTAGATCTTTGGAACGTTCTTAATTAATATTCCAAGACCAATTTGCATGGTGCGATAGTTCCCTTAACATCCATTAGGTTCTGTAACATCCATTAGGTTCTGTAACAAAAATATCTCATGTTGTGGAGCTTCTGTGACCAATTCCTCTAATCAAATGTAACTGGTTCCAATTGTCTCTGCATTTTTTTTTATTGCTGACAAATGATGGTTCTAGTTGTTCTACATGCTCTGATTCTGAAGGTCCTCTGTCAAATGATCTCACTTACTCAGTAATAAAATAATAGTGCCTAATATTGACAGCATGGGGACTTCTAACTCTAATTGTGCAAGCAAGAAGTCTCAGAGAGCTATCTCTTAACATTCTTCCCCATCGATTTTACTTGTAGCATTTCATGTCAGAAGAGTGGCATACTGCGGCTATGATACAATAGCCTCTAATGCATTCCAAAGCGTGGCTTCTTCCCTACCCACTGGAAATATCCTGAAAAGATCTGTCAAAGATGTATTCTAAATCAACCCATGGTAAGACTGTTCTCTTATCAAGATTTTGGATCATTGAGTTCTTTGGAGATGCTCATTATTTCATCTTGCCTGTAAATAGAGTAACTACAAGGATCAATTTCAAAGCTTTAATCTTTAACATAATTGAGCATGGTAACTGTTCACGTTTGAAGTGGTTGCCAGAATATTTTGGATCATTGAATTCTCTGTAAACACGGGATCTTTCATCTTTCGTATTGTTTATCTATAAATGAACTATCATGGTAACTTCTGAAGCGTCAATTTTTAAGAGATCTGAATTGGGTTGGGCGTTTCATAACACCATTCAATACAAGCCATGGAAAAACTATTTACAATGTGAAGTACTGCTCATATGATTGTTTGGGTGTTCATATGATGAAAATGTTCATTTATGGAAATTTATAATTTTACATAATTTATAGTTTTTACATTCTTGTTACATCGGATTGCGAAATCTTATGCTCTATCAAATAGATATAGAATTCAGTATATCTCTCAAAGGATAAACTTTTACATATTTGAGCATTCTTTGTTACCATTTGTCAAATGTCTTTTGCTAAGGAAAACCGAAATATAGACATGGAATTTGTGTCTTCCTTGGAATGTATTTTCTTGGATTTTGATGGAAAATTGAAGCCTGAAAAATATTTACATTCTTTAGACGTAAAGCCATGAATTACGTACTTTTTACAAGCTGTATGCAACAATTGCTTTGAGGTCTTGATCATTTCCATTGTTGCGTTGTACTACGTCATGATATTAAAGGTTTAAATATTTTCATTGACAACGGTAAGATAGATGACCTTGGCCTAACTACTTTTTTTCACCGTGATCAAAGTTAGCAATGTTACAACATTGTAGTATCACCACTATAACTTTCACTGGGTACTACACAGTGTGGAGATGCGGATTTGTGGAGCTCAGACTGCACACTTCCAGAGTTTCTTTCAAAAAATGTGTTGCTACAGCATCATATAACCATAACTTTTACTGGGTACTACATAGTATGGAGTTGTGGATCACAGACTGCACACTTGCAGAGTTGCTTTTAGAAAATATATTGCAGCACTATAAAGTCACCTCCATAACTTTCGGGTACTACATAGTATGGAGTTGTGAATTTGTGGAGCACAGACTGCACTCTTGCAGTGTTGCTTTCAGAAAATATGTTGCAGCACTATAGCCTCACCTCCATAACTTTATTGGGTACTACAGAGTATGAAGTTGTGGATTTGTGGAGCACAGACTGCACACTTGCGTAGTTGCTTTTAGAAAATATGAAGCGCAATAGTTGTAAGAGGTTTTAAAGACTTTGGAATCACTCAGGGCTCACGATCTTCGTTTACAAGTAACATACAGGAAACTTCCTTGGTCACAGTTACAATGAGAATTAATTTGAAATATTATTAATGATCTTCTAGTTCCATTCATTACAAGAGTTTTCTTCCAAATGACCTCCACAACCATATGGAATTTCCTTTGAATTCCCCAGTTATAACTAATCGTCTAGTTCCAATTTAATGAATCACAAGTCATCCACCATGGGAAAATCGGTGACAAGCTTTTGGACCTGATGCCCTCTATGCCAAAGCGATGAAAACCTACACTACATAACACCCATACAAGGCTCCCTAATATTTAACCTACATAGTTATTATGGGTTAGTGCTCCACTGCCTTAACTTTTTTTTCTTTCTAATACCATATTATATTGGTTACATTGGTATTTTAATAGGGAAGCCTTGGCTAGAGGAAAATGACTTTCTCGACCATTTGAGTCTTCTTCTTACAACTTGATCTCTACATACAACCATATAGTTTTGCATATTGTTAACTAATTAATTAATGGTTGATTTCTTGTAATTGGATATAGAGATGACCGCTGAATGAATGTTATGTAAGCACATTTAAACAAGAAAAGAAGTATACTTTTAGCTGCCATTGTAATTGACCAATTGCTAGGTTGTATTTGGTAAAACATTGTGTTCATATGTAGAGTATATTTCATTTAGAATAGTGTTGTAGCCAAGAGATCTACATTTTTTAATGAGTTAATTCATAAATGGTTGCAATGATGGGCTTGAGAGCTTAACAAATTTCTTGGAATATATATATATCTGTTTTAACAAATTACTTGGGATATATTTATATCTTTTTTAATTAGGGGTTTTGTGAATGGGTAGAATTATAGATGTTTGTATGCAGTAAATAGAGTTGTATTTTGTTAGGTTTTCAGAATAATTAGAGTTATAGTTGTTTGTATGTAGTAAATAGAATTTTGTTTGGTTGGGTATTATAGTGTTGTCTTGAACCTTTTTTATAAACATGGTTTGGGAACTTAGTTGGTAATGGTTTGGCCACTACATGTAATGAAAATCACGTAGTGAACAAGTCTGAAGATAAAGACAATTACAATGTTTATTTCTGCAAAGGGTCCATGTTGGTGAAATGAGTAGGTTAAGTTCATTGTTTATGGATCATATTGGTATCAAAGTAGTTGAATCCATGACCTTGAATTAATTGTTAACACTTTGACAAGAAGCAGTCCAATATGGGTAAGAAATAAAAAATAGAGATGTTGGAAGAACTAAGGGGCTTCAATGTGTAGATCTAAGCAGAGTACTAGCACTGGAAAGAAAGGATATCAAAGCTGGAAATAAGGTTGAGATTGTTGAATTTTAGAAGCAAATGCAATATTGAACACAAGAGAACTATGGAACATTATCATATGCTCTTCTCCATTAATTTCATAATATAAATTATTACAATCATAACTAAGTGGACCCAAAGACAAAACAAACTTCTAACTAACTTGCCAAATATAGAAAATACTTAATCGATTCATAATCGGTCGATTCATATCTGTATCCTGTATTTTAAAAAATCTAGTGAATCTATATCCGGATCTTGATCCGAATCCGTATTCATATCGTAGTAACTTAATAAAACAGTTTTCCATGTATATCATCGTGATTGTCAATCTCTTCTACAAGCTCTTCAAAGCTACTTGACTTACAACATATTATGTGGTTGATATCCCATTCTTACATCACTTTGGCATATGTTGTTATTTTATCATATTTATAGTTGGCTTGTTATTGTTATTTTGTATTATGTAACATCCACTCTTGGAATGAGGCTCAAGTGCAAAGGTCCCATTATGGGATGGTTTGAAAAAAACAAACATGAGAATAAATGTTATGATATTCACGATATGATATGCTAGCAGATATTTAGATATTTGGAATATTCACAATTCTACGTTGGCAATGTTGAATGGGCATAGTTCCAACCAGTGGCATAGTTCCAGGTAGGGCAAGGTTCCTGTGAGGAAAGAGCACGGGGGATTCACCTTATTGAGCAATATCTTATCACGTTCATTCATAAAGGGGGTTTTTTACTTGTGAAAAATAAGGCCAATATATTGTTGGTATTGGGGGGCAGGGAATAGGGTATGGGGGGTTTACAAGTATTGGGGGGTTATTAAAAGGGGTTTCTAGTAAAAATAAAGAATATATTGTAAAAATAGGGGGTTTTAAATTGGAAATAGGTATTGGGAGAGGGGATCAACAAAAGGATTTTTGTAATTAATTATCAATATCTAGTGAAATTTGGGGTATTCTTTAATATCCCATGAACGAAGGCACTATGACATGGTTTCACTAAGTGAATACCCCGTGGGAAAGAGTTCCTTCCGAAATTTTATGCATTGTCGAACGTATTGAGCTAGCAGATATTTAGATATTTGGATTCTCTGTGAGGCAGAGTTCCATCCAGGGGCAAGGTTCCAGTCGGGGCAGAGTTCCAACCAAAGCAGAGTTCCAGTGGGGCAAAGTTCTAGTCGAGACAAAGCTCCAGCCAGGGCAAAGTTCAAATCGAGGCAAAGTTCCAACTGGGGTAGAGCTCCAACTGGGGTAGAGTTCCAGCGAGGGAAGAGTTCCAACAAGGCCAGGGTTTCAACAAGGGCAGGGTTCCTGTGAGGTTCTTGTTCCTTCTAATAAAGTTCATGCATTGTCGATTGTACTTCCTATAGAGATTTATTGAGCTAACATATATTTAGATATTTGGAATCTTCACAATTCTACATTAGCAATGTTGAATGGGCATAGTTCTAGTCAGGGGCATAGTTCTATCCAGGGTAGAGTTCCAATCGGGGCATAGTTCTATCCAGGGTAGAGTTCCAATCGGGGCAGGGTTCCTATGAGGGAAGAGTTCCTTCCGAAAATTCATGCATTGTCGAACGTATTGATCTTGAAGATATTTAGATATTTGGATTCTCAAGGAGGAAGAGTTCCAACCAGGGGAAAGGTTCCAGTCGAGGCATACTTCCAGCTGGAGGAGAGTTCCAGCAGGGCAAAGTTTTAGCCGGGGCAGAGTTCCGAAGTTCTAGCCATGATGAAGGCCTTGAATCATCACACATCCCCTAGATGGGATCATTAACCTTTGAATGGGATATAGGTATCATTAGAAGGTTTTGTACAATAGATATTTGTCTAAGGGCCTTTACCATGATAAGGGAGGAAAATAAGCATCATGGACACAAAATGAAGCTTCTATGGTTCATGGGATATGAACAAGGAATCAAAACACCACATAATCCCTCTAGAGCAAACCTTTGGCCTTTGAGTGGGATGTGGTTTCCATTAGGACATTTTATACACCAATGATAGGCTTCGGTACTTTGACCATGCTAGGGGAGGAAATCAAGGGCTATAGGCTTTCATTGAAGCTTCTAGGGTTCATGGGCCATGAACCAGGTTTCAAACCACCATATAAGTGAAACAAGAAAGAGATCAATGAACCAAAAAGATCAACCAGATACCAAGAAGAAATTGACAAAATAGAAACTCAAGCATTTCCATCAATTATGCCATCAAATAGATGTCTTCGCAAAGTTCCAACCGGGGCATAAATACCACCATTGAGGTTGAGGTCGATAATTTCATCCAAATGATGAGCAAACAACAAGCACCTAATATTCTTACATAGAATACCTTGTATATGGGTTCTGCAAGACAAAGAAATCTAGCCGAGGCGTAGAATACCTAGTATTTGCATTTTCAATCATGCTAAATGGAACACCACCCAACTTGAGTTGTATCTCATCAGGTCCCCCATATACTTGTGCATCATCCTTTGGATCAATATCCCACCATGTTGTTGGACCTTTCAAATACTTGGGTGTCTTCGTATGCTCAAGACCTAAGGAACTGTCCACAACTAACTTATCCTCTCTTATAGAGGTAAGTATGTTTTTCTTGATAGATCTATGCGATTTGCTTGAGCATGGGGCTTGTTAAAGGGGTTGCTAATAACTGCAAACTAAATAAATTCAATCTGAAGTTTTTCCCCTTCCTCCTCATTGTACATTGTTCCAAGTGTATCTCAATAACCATTCTTTACTTTAGGATTATATGATTGGAGGAACTCTTCTAGGCCTTTCCACATACCATTTTACTGAAACTCTACCCTCGGCTGGAACTCTGCCCAGGATGGAACTATGCCCTGACTGGAATTTTTCCCTAGCTCGAACTATGCCCCAGTTGGAACTCTACCCAAGATGGAACTTTTTCCATTCAACATTACCAACATAGAATTGTGAAGATTCCAAATCTCTAAATATTTGCTAGCTTAATAACTCTCTATAGGAAGTACGTTCGACAATTCCTGAACTTTATTGGAAGGAACAAGAACCTCACAGGAACCCTTCCCTTGTTGGAACTCTACCCTTGTTGGAACTCTGCTCTGGCTGGAACTCTCCCTCAGTTAGAACTATTCCCCAGCTGGAACTTTGCCTCAGCTGGAACTCTACCCTCACTGGAACTCTACCTGCTGGAATTATGCCCCAACTGGAACTTTGTCTCAGTGGAACTCTACTTTGACTGGAACTCTGCCCTTGGCTGGAATTCTGAAAACAAATTTGATTAGGTGTAAGGTTATGCATTGAATAGTTTTACTATTCACTTTAAGGATGTATGTTTATGGAATGAATAGAATAATGATTTCAATAACTCCCTATCTGATGTACTTTGCATATTCTTTGTTGGAGCTCCAACTAACAAATGCTTTAGCATTTTTCCTAAGCTATAGCTCAAGTTATTGTTTACTTTCTTTTTAGAAATTATATTCAATCTATTTTGTTTGTTGATTATGGTGCTTATCATTCGCTATATCCAGTTGGTGGTGGATTTCACTACAACATGGTGTGGACCTTGTTGAATCATCAACCCACTTTGTTGTGCTCTTAAGAAATTACTCATTATATTTTTTTAAAGGTCGATGTAAACCAATTAATATTAATTCTTGCACATGATCTAGGAACTAGGAATCAAAATCATCAAAGAATTATTAACAAATACTCATGAATTGGAAAAATAACTAGAACCAGAAATGGTTTCCTCTCTGTATATTTAATAAACAATAAAGGGTTACAATACCAATGCTGAGCAATGGCTTAACTCCATGAAGAATTCGTATACCTAAGGAGACAATTCAAATTCAGTGAGTGAGTCTAGCTTAACTGACTCTTTTCCATGCAATCTCACTCAGTTAACCACTTGACTAAAACCCTAATTGACTCACCAAACCCTAACTGAAGTCGGAGTGCAATAAATGACTGAATCTCAACTGAAGGAGATCAAACACATGTCATAGCAATCCAACCATCAAGTTCTAGTCCTACATGACTCCAATGAACCCTGATGAAGTTAACTGAAGCTGAACTGACCATCAAAAGTTGGTGGAGGCGCCTTGTTGACTCCAGTTCATTAAATAATAATAAATAATCATTAAATAATATATTTAATGAATGGAGGCGCCTTAACTGACTGTAACTAACTGGTTGAACTGATTGTAACCACCAGTTAGCAATTAGGTGCAATAATGTCACACAGATCACCCCTGGAGTGCTCCAGTTAGCCTCCTTGACTGTAGGAGAAGGCTAAGTTAGCCTCCTTGACTGTAGGTAGGCATGGGTGTGACTGGATGATGGCAATTAATGCTCCACTGATGTCAATTAAACTTAGGATAGTGGCTTAACTAGGAAATTTGACCAAAAGAGTGTGTATGATGGTAAATGTCTCCAACAATTAAGTGTACAATCATCTACTTTATCATACAATGGAATCATTGGTTCAACTTAGATATTTGAAATAGTAGATTATGTCCCAATGATACTCAAGCCTATGCATTGTTTTGATATACTATGTGTTTTATTTTGTTTGCAATATGTGAGTCATTATAGTGTGATTTTTTTTTGTAAAGGTCACACATGTTCCATATACAAGGACATTTTCTAATAGAATTAACTATTAAATAATGTAAAAATGCTTAAAATGAATTGGATGTTCAAATTCAGTTTTACATAGTACATTCTAACCTCGAGCATTTAACCGTATCTCTTTCCACCATTAAGGGAAATTACTAGTTTACAAATATGTGGTGTTTTATGAAGTTATATTTAGTCAAACAAACATAACAAAAGTAGGCATCAGCTATGCTAAACAAAAATAGTTTGTATGCTAAACAAAATGACTCAGCTATGCTTGTAGGCAGATACACCAATTTTCCCAACTATGATTCAATAGCTTTAAACTAGATAGATAAGTTATAGTTACAAAATTATTGCTTTTCACCCATGATACATAACACTTTTCTATCCACCCATACAACATAGATTTTGTAACACTAGGGTCTGGAGCCCATTTTTTTCATTATGTGCTGAAGAGTATGAGCTGCTCTTAGTAGTGTTCTACCCCACTCCTTCTAATGCTCAAACCTAGAAATCCCTCATTCAATTGTAATGTTCATGTGGGAGAAGAATTATTCTATTCAATATTTGTGTAGCTCTACCATTTCACTTCCAGTTTCCTTATTGCATTCTGCATTGTAACCACATTGCTTGTTTTGTCTCTCCACTAGATCAATCCTTTCATTTAGTATCTCTCTTATATCCCTTACATTATCCCAAAATTAATACCAAAGAACAAAGCTGAATGATTTGTTTGCCACACTAGATCCACTTATCAAATTATAACTCAAGTTTGACCCGTTTTATCAGATGAAATGCATAACATGGGAAACCCTCCAATCGCTTCCTCTCATTTCGAGGATGGTTCCCAAGGAAAACCATTCGGTTGCATTTTTGGAAACCAAAGCTGGTGGGGACATTGAGTGAGGCTCACAATATTCAACAAAGGCAATCGGCCAAGAGACTTGACCTTATGATCTCCTACTTGCAATTCACAGCACTAAACCATTCGAGCTAACTCAAGTTTGACCTATGCAAGGTTTGTAATGTCTTCCATTTTTTTCCATCTTTTTCATGGGTCTTGAGGAGAGTTTTACCATACTGAGATGTTTTCCCAAAGTTGGATTTATTTGTTGTGCATTTAATTACTTCATTTTTTTAGTTAAGACTAGGGTTCCTATGAGGTTCCAACAAGGGTAGGGTTCCTCTGACGTTCTTGTTCCTTCTAATAAAGTTCATGCATTGTCAAATGTACGAGTTATTGAGGTGGAAGATATTTAGATATTTGGAATCTTCACAATTCTATGTTGGTAATGTTGAATGGGAAAAGTTCGAGTCGGGGCACAGTTCCAGCCAAGGCAGAGTTCCAGCTGAGGGAAGAGTTTTAGTCGGAGCAGAGTTCCAAAGGGGCAAAGTTCCAACCAGGGCAGAGTTCCAGTCGGGGCAAAGTTTTAGCTGGGGCAAAGTTCCAACTGGGGCACAGTTCCAATCGGGGCATAGTTCCAGCCAGGGCAGAGTTCCAATAAGGGTAGGGTCCCTGTGAGGTTCTTGTTCCTTCCAATAAAGTTCAGGAATTGTCGAACATACTTCCTATAGAGAGTTATTGAGCTAGCAGATATTTAGATATTTGGAATCTTCACAATTCTACGTTGGTAATGTTGAATGGGAAAAGTTCCAGCCGGGGCACAGTTCCATCCAAGGAAAAGTTCCAGCCAGGGCATAGTTCCAGCCAAGGAAAAGTTTCGGTCGAGGGTAGAGTTCCAGTCGGAGCAGAGTTCCATCCAAGGCAGAGTTCCAACCAGGGCAGAGTTCCAATCAGGGCAAAGTTCCAACAAGGGCAGGAAAGTTCAGGCATTATTGAATGTACTTCCTATAGAGAGTTATTGAGCTAGCTGATATTTAGATATTTGGAATCTTCATAATTCTCCGTTGGTAATGTTGAATGGGCAAAGTTCCAACAGGGTCATAATTCCAAACGGGGCACAGTTCTAGCGAGGGAAAAGTTCCAACCAAGGCATAGTTCCAGCCGGGGCAGAGGTCTAGCCGAGGGCAGAGTTCCAACCGGACCAAATTTCCAGTGGAGCAAAGTTATAACCGGGATAGAGTTCCATCCGAGGAAAAATTCCAACTGGGGCAGAGTTCTAACCGAGGCAGAGTTCCAGCCAGGGCAGAGTTCTAACAAGGGAAGGCTTCCACCAAGGGCAGGCTTTCTGTGATGTTCTTGTTCCTTCCAATAAAGTTCAAGCATTGTCGAACGTACTTCCTATAGATATTTATTGAGCTAGCATATATTTAGATATTTGAAATCTTCACAATTCTACCCTGGTAATGTTGAATGGGCAAAGTTCCAGTCGAGGCACAGTTCCAGCCAAGGAAAAGTTCCAGCCAGGGAATAGTTCTAGCCAAGGCAGATTTTTGGTCGAGGGTAGAGTTCCAATTGGAGCAGAGTTCCAGCCAGGACAGAGTTCCAACCTGGCCAGAGTTCCAGCTGGGGCAAATTTCCAGCTGGGGCAGAGTTCCAGTCAGGGTAGAGTTCCAGCAAGGGCAGGAAAGTTCAGGCATTGTCAAACGTACTTCCTATAGAGAGTTATTGAGCTAGCAGATATTTAGATATTTGGAATCTTCATAATTCTACGTTGGTAATGTTGAATGGGCAAAGTTCCAACCAGGTCACAGTTCCAAACGAGGCACAGTTCTAGCGAGGGAAAAGTTCCATCTAGGGCATAGTTCCAGCCGGGGCAGATTTCCAATCGAGGGAAGCGTTCCATCCAGAGCAAAGTTCCAACCGGGGCAGAGTTTTAGTTGGGGCAAAGTTCCAGCCGAGGCAAAATTCCAGCTGGGGCAAAGTTCCAACTGAGGCAGATTTCCATCTAGGGCAGAGTTCCAACAAGGGCAGGCTTCCAACAAGGGCAGGCTTCCTGTGATGTTCTTGTTCCTTCCAATAAATTTCAGGCATTGTCAAACATACTTCCTATAGAGAATTATTGAGCTAGCAGATATTTAGATATTTGGAATCTTCACAATTCTACGTTGGTAATGTTGGATGGGAAAAGTTCTAGCCGGGGCAGAGTTCCAACCGGGGCACAAATCCATCCAAGGCAAATTTCTAGCCAGGGCATAGTTCCATCCAAGGCAGAGTTCCAACCGAGGGCACTCTAAACCAACATTTGTCTATTTGGCCAACCAACTCTCTAGTTGGGATTTGGTTGCTTTGTTTTTACGACACCACCCATTTTTATGTGTTATGCAACATTATATAAGTAGCCAACTGATCCACTGACAATGGGATATGACTATAAATGTATGGTGGCTATCCCTTTACATGGAACCTTTAGGGCAAGTACATAGGTGTAGCTGCTACATATAGTGCAAGTACATGAAGTTTTCTTTAAAGCTACTTTAACATAAATCAATTAAATATATTCCAGTTTTTTTAATATATGAAAGTTGTCTTATCATAGGGCTTGTAGAGATACTAGGGCTTTTAGAGATCCTTCTACCATACCACCTCCTTTGATTTTGGTACCATTGCCAAGGAGGAGTATAAATTTACCCCGGGAGTTGGAATATCCATCACAACTTAGAGTTGAGGTGAGGGATGTGATGATGGCCACTATTCCTATTTTGTTAGGAAATGTTAAAGTTGATCTAGATGGGGAGAGATATACACCACCCCCTATTTATGGAGATCTTGATTTTTACAAGGAGGGTGATGACACACTTGCATTTACACTACCTAAGAAGTTATTATAGTATGTTGTCAATGCATGGGATGCATATTTTCTGTTGTATGAGAGATAAAGACCAACTCTTATAAGCGAGGTATACATGGTAATATGGTTATATTATCTTTAGTAGCCAACAATCTATCATCTTGATACACATGGAATCAATGCATTAAGCAATAATAATTTTTATTTATAACACACAAATTGATGAGATTTATAGTAGTGAACAATCATTTACGTGTCTAGATGTGACAAGTCAAGGAGATTTGGTTAATGTATGATTAATTTCTAAACGTTTAAATTCATATAAATTATGTGTGTGCTTACATATTTACAATTATTTATTTTGCCATTTCTTGATATGTTTCTTGATTGGATGGATAGAGGCAAGGTTGTTGTTCATGGCCCTAATCCCCCCTAAGGTTGTGCAAATCTCGAGTCTTCACATATAGTCTAGGGCCACTTAGTTGATGAGGTACAATTCATGCCTCAATTCAATCTGATCCAAGTTAATTTCACCAATTTTTTAAACAATGATTGTAGTATGTATTTACTAATTTGAATGTTTACATTTAATGTCTCCACACAAAGGTCTGAGTACAGGAGGATGTTGATTCCACAATGATGTGGGTATATGAGTGGGATGCAATAGTTCCACATCTTAACAAGGTCCCACTAAGGATTCCAATATATAGTGCACAAGTATGAATCAATACAACGTGTATATAGTGTCATATTGAAATGCTCATTAATTTTTTAATGGTAATCATGATTTTTAATAATCATTTGATTTCATCTTTCTAGGGATTGGCATGGATGTTCATGCTCATCAAGGCATGAGTCATTAGAGGAAATTTCAATTTAAAATGGGCCTTCCAAAAATAATACAAATTCCATGTCATCATGTATTAGCCGATCAAAATTCTTTAAAATTCAAAAAGGGAGCACCTCTTAAACAATTTTTTAATATAAATTTGAGGATAGGTATCATAAAAAAAACTACTATTTTTGTTCGTATTTTCGACATATCTCCCTGTGTTTTTACTCGAATTTCGATCGGGTGAGCTCGTTGGATGCGTAATTAAATTCTGCATCCAACGAGTACCCACTCGGCATACTTTTGATGGGCCCTGCTACCCCAAAAACAAGAAATACCCAAAAAAAATGTGATGATGACATCATCATCACGTTTTTCGGGTATTTCTTGTTTTGGGGGTAGCGGGGCCCATCAAAAGTATGCCGAGTGGGTACTCGTTGGATGCGGAATTTAATTACGCATCCAACGAGCTCACCCGATCTAAATTGGAGTAAAAACATAGGGAGATCTATCGAAAATACAAACAAAAAATAGTTTTTTCTTTTCTTCCTCCAAAACTAATAAATATTATTTTATTATTTTAACTATTATTTTATTAATTTTTCTTAGGAGGCCCATTTTGAGTTGAAATTTCCTCTAATTAGGATGGGTTCACATACTCAAATGCCATCTAGATAAACCCAAATCCCATACATACAATTTATCTTTGACCTGAACCAAGTAACTTGATGCATCTAGTTAAAATTTAAAAATTTAGTTATGTCATAAATTTTGCACTAAAACTTATCAAACTTGATTGTAAATTTAAGTTGCAATATGCGATCCTAGATTCTATTTTTATGGATTGTAATATGCATGGTTTTGACACTACGACGAGTGATAGGGGGCTTGGTGTAGGCAACAATAGTGGTGGTGACTAATGGGGGGCCTAGTGCAGGTGATGATAGTGGTGGTGATGGTCATAGGTATGATAGAAAGCCTAGTGTAGGAGATGGTGGTGGTGACAATGGTCATGCCTGGGCTAGTGGGGATAGTGTTTATAACTCAATGTTTTGATTTCTATTCTATGTGAATGTTACATATATGAGATTTTTTTTAAATTTATAAAGTCATCATTTTTAAACTTTATGACGAGTATTTTTTAAACTTTACTTGATATAAAATTTTGATTTTTTTCACTTTATGATAATTGTGTGCAAATATAACGAGGCTTAAATCAATCTACATTTAAATTAACATTTATTATATACAAGCTCACACTTACTTAGCATGAATTAGCATCTTGTGTGTAATTAAAATCATACTTAAATGCATTAGAAACCCACATAATATGAATAAAAGTTGAATATACCAATTTTAATCATTTGGAATGCACTTCACTTAAACAAACCCTTCATTGTAATTAAATATATTAAAAGTTAGGAATACATTTAAAGCCTATTTTAATTGAAATTTAAAGTTTCAAAATTGGAGACTAACTTTACTTATCTCTATATTAACATTTGTTTTGATGGAATCAATGCAATCACAATTTGTGAATTCACTACAATAAATAAGTAACCATCTTAAATATGTATTTAATCTCATTATGAAAGGTATTTAAGGACGTTTAAAAGGTTAATATATCATTAAACATAATTTGAATCATAATAATGATATTAATATATTTAATTATAAATAAATAATAAATATACAACGAAACATTGTCTTCAATGTTTCATTAAGACTTGTAATATAATGTATATAGATATAATAATAAAAGTTATGTGACAAGCATTTCAATATACATTGGAGTATGGAAAGATCCTTCTCTTGCAAAGGTTTTTGGTTGATGGTGTTTCATTAGTTGAGTATTTAAAGACCTTAATAATTATTTTAATATGAGCCATACAAAGCATATTTTGGTTCTTCATTTATAAAATATATATTTTTAGTTAATAATATTTTTTTTTCATTGCATAATGTCTATATTCTAAGGGAATGGATGCTTTAAGGAACTAATAACCTAGCACTCCCAATTCTATGGCTATTATTCCATTGCTTAATTTGAGTTATTGCATAGTATCTTATTAATAGATCTTTTAAGTACTTTATTCATTCATGGTTGAATTATATGAATTATCATATGTCTCTTTAATTTTTTTCGATTTCAATGCATAAAATGACATTGTGATGATGAGTTGTTCTATCAAGAAGATCAATCCACAATTTGTCTTAGAATACTTCTAGTATGTGGCAAGCTCCCATCACCCTTCAACACATGCACCTAACATGTTTTAGGTCTTATCACACACAACCCCTTATCTGTAACCAATTATTATCAATTATCATGTGAAATGCACTTGCTTATGAAACCATGACTAGTTCTTGATATATAGCACACCATAAATTTTACATCAAAATCTAATGCACTTGGTATCACTAATAAATCTACATTCAACTATCTATGCCATAAATTTGGCATGCCAACCATTTCAGGTGATCGAAATTAGCCAAATTCACACCAACAAGGATGAAATTTTTTTAAACATAATATAAATGAAAAGTAACTTGTTTATAAGAATGATATGATTTGGCTTCATTGCTTTCTATGCACAAGGATGAACTTGCAACCACCTCATTAATTACACTTAATTATTTTAATTACAATTTGTGGATTCACTACAATTAATAAGTAATCATCTTAAACATGTATCATGTCTCATGATAATATGCCTCGAAGTTTATAATAAATAGGGACATCAACTAAAGTTTGTGTACACCTTTCAAAGTGATAAAAACTACTCTTATTTGAATTAAACATACAAATAATATTTTTGCTAACTCAATTATTTCACAAATCAAATACAGGCTCTATATCAATAGAAATGTAAGCACAAAAAAAATTCAAATGATTTAGGACTTTATTAAGGATAAATTTGAGTAATTTTTTCATACAAATTAAACATTTATACATAAAATAATGGCACAGTAATAAATATAATATGAAAAACTTGAAATATAATTAGTTTATTTATACAAATTAAGCATTTTTGTAGAATTATATTAGGATACATGACAAGTGCAAAATAAATTAGTACACCAAGAAGGTCAACCT